>JAJTUV010006850.1:0-10405 GCA_021653895.1 Mastomys natalensis
GAAGCAACGGGAAAAAAAAAAAATTTGGGTTCAAAGCAGCCACCAAACAAGACAATGAAGTACTCAATCAACCATGCTGGGTGCCAGATTTGCCTGTCCCCGGGACTACTCGCTGCCTGCCCCTCGTGGTTGGAGGTGAGGTGGCAAGGTCAGTGAAAGTTGGGGCAGGTGAGCAAGCTCTTCGAGCACTGTGCCACCCCTTTAGTCCCCCCACCCACCCCCTACCCCACCCCATGGTCTAAAGAACCCCTCTTAAACAGCATTTCCCCCAATTGGCTGGCATTGTCTGCGTCAGCATCCTTGGTCCAATCAGGTCCCCCTGCGGAGAGCTTTTGCGCCTGCGCAGCCCCGGCGTTTCACAGAGGGGCTCCTGCTAAAGGGGACCTGCACTCAAATAAATAAACAATAAAAACAATAAAAAAAAAAGGGTTTGGTCATGTGGTTCCTGCCTGAAACGTAGCACTTAGATCACCGGGCCTTGATGGCAAACGCCGTTCCACTGAGCCATCCTACCCCCACTGTCCGAGTCTCTTGAATTGTTGTTTTTTCATTGCTTTCTGGGGCCCTAGATGACATGTAAGACTCCTTCCTGGCATTCCCCAGTCCAAAAAATTGAATACCCCCAAATGTGTGTGAGTGTGTGTGTGGATGTGCATGTGTGTTTTTGTGATAACAGGAAAATAATCCCTGGGGGACTCAATCCCGGACCCCATAAAAGAAGAAAACCCAACCCCTTTAAGTTCTCATAGGAAAAACCACGTGCCCTGGCGTGTGCACCCACCCTCTTTCAATACGGGTCCCCTCCTGGGGCCCCCCTCCGGGGCTTCTTGTCTCATGTTTAACCCCAAAATTTAAAGGACAGTTCGTATTTTCCCCGAGGGGCGTTTGTTTGTTCTGCCCCTCTTCAGAAAGTTTGGGTGAAGAACTTTCCCCCCCCACCACCCCCCCCCCCCCCCCCGCGGCCGGTCTGATCATGGGGTGGAAGATGTCCCCTAACCCAAAAGAGTCTCTTTCTTGACAGGAGTTTTCTCTTAGTGTGCCTTTGTGGTTGCTCTGACGCCCGGGGGTGTGTGTGTGTGTGTGTGTAGGCGAGATTGGATCCCGGGGTCTTCCCCAATCGGCTTTCCCCTTTGAGTAGGAGTAGTAATTGCGCAGCAGCGTGTGACAGCAGCAGCAGCATGACAGCAGCAGCAGAGTAGCAGAGTAGTAACAGCAGCAGCACAGCAGCAGCGCATAGTGACAGCAGCAGCGAGAGTAACAGCAGCAGCAGCAGCAGCAGTGTAACAGCACAGTTAAAAGCAGCAGCGCAGCAGCAGCGCAGCAGCGAGTTTGGGAATGCCCTGTGCCGGTCAGTGTAGGGGCCGAGGGCCCGAGGCATTGGATCCCTAAGCAAGAGTTCTGGCAGCTGTGAGCTGTATCAGTGTGGTTTCTGGGAGCTAAATCAGGTCTTTGAAAGAGGGTCGTGTTCTTAAACCCACTGAGCCATCTCCCAGCCTCGCCACCTTTTTGTCTCACAGAATCCACCCAAACTGAGGGCCCAAGCACTTCATGGATCCCCCGTCCTCCCCCCAGACCCCGGGGTCACGGGCCCTGTGCAGGCTTTTTATGACGTCAGGATTCTGAACTCTGTCCTCCACCGGGGTGGTAGGCCCTTTTACCCCCTAAGCATCTCCAAGCCCCTTAGTTGACTTTTTCTCCTTTTTTTTTCTTCATCTGAGACTGCAAACTGGGTGACACCCCCCCTAAAAACCCTTCGGGGCTGAGTTCCGAAGGTCTATGATTGCGGGGACAAAGTCGGGCTTTAAGTTGCCCCCAAAACTGGCTTAAACAACTTTTTGACGCAGCTGGTGAGGCCCCTCTTGTGACGTTTCCCCACGTGGGGTGACTTAACCCCTTTTCTTTAAAAACAAAATTTTGTTATGATGGTTTATTCTCTCTAAACTGAAAAGAGGGACCGGGGGAGGCCAAAGGTGCCCAAAAGGCTTGATTTACCCGAAGTCTTCTGAAAACCCTCCATTCCGGTCGTTTGCCCTAATTCGGGTTGGGAAAAGAGAAGTTTTAGATATAAAAAAAAAAAATATGATGTGACCTGTTTTTAAAAATGTAGATCCAAGGCTGGGAGGGGCTCGGGGGAAAGACACGACTCCCTTTTCCCAGGGCCCTGTGTTCATTCCCAGCAACCAATGGGGGCTACCCCCACTGAAATGGGATCTGATGCCTCTTTAGTGTTTTGACAGTACGTATATTCATATAAAAAAAAACAAATTTTTTTTTTAAAAAATGTAGCATCCATTATTAGAGACATAAATTTTGAGGGGGAACAAACAGAGGACAGGAACAGGAGAATCAGAGAGACAGAGAAACACAAAAACAACAAAAAGGGAACAAGCAACTCTGCAAAAACAAATCCAAGCACAAAAAGCACTGGTCAAAGCAACATTTTAAAAAAAGACCAGTGGACAGAGGGCTCAGTGGTATAGGTGCTTGCTGTAAAAGGACCCCACAAAAGAAGAGAATGACTCCGGGTTTCCTTTAAAACCTCCATCACAGCCCTTCCCTAAAAAGCTAAAAGAAATCATGAGCGTTTTTCTTACACACTTGTGCCTGTTTATAGCATGAATATGTGGCATTTTTTTTCTTTCTTTTGTTTTAGAAGGGGTTTGTCCTACTTTTCCCTTTTTATTCCTAAAAATCACGTTCTTCTTTTCTTCATTCATTCACTATTGAGGAGGGGGGTATCCGCAGCTGTGTGGGGATTCGGGGGGCAACCCGCTCCCGTGGGTTCTCTGCTCGACCACTCGTGCCCCGTGGGGGGACATAGGTCTCATTTTTGACAGCGCACCTTTACCTGCGAGCCACCTGGGTCAACTTATTAAATTTTTTAGAGATGAGTCTGTGTGCCCAGGCTGGCCTAGATTGGTCTGTACTGAGGCGGGCCTGAATTTTTATCCTCCTGCCTCTGCCTCGGAGTGCCCGGTTTTAGTTGAGGGCGCCACAGCCAGCTTTAAAATGTTTAGTTTTAGTGGAGCAAGGTGGAAGATGATTTTACAAAGGGGTAGGGGGAAAAGTGGTATGAAACGTGTGGAGGTGCCCCTTTGGTGATGCTTGCATTTGCCCCAGAAAATATACTGTGTGTAAATTAAAAACATATGCTACACCACGTATAAAATTTTTTCAGTGATGGGGATTAAAAAACATCTATTTCCCTTTAAATTATTCCCCATCCCACCCCCACTCCCCCCCCGGCCTTTTTAATTGTGCAAACCCCGTCTCCTTGCTTTCCAAACTGTCTTTTGAACTTCAACCTCCGCCTCCGCTTCAAATGAGAGTACAAGCTGAACCACCGATCAGCGCTGCCTCTTTTTTCTCTGCACCTTCCCGGGACTCCACTCGCTGTCTTTAGTTTTGTTTTTTAAAAATGTATCTTTTTATTATTGTTATGTGTGTGGTGAGGTCCTGTGGAGGCCAAAAAGGGCGCCATATCCCACAGAGTGGAGTTTAAAGGGCCCTGGAGCTTCCCGGTGTAAGCATGGGGAACCCAAAATTACTTGTGTTTCTTTGCATCCCGTGGACAGAATACAAGGGAAGAAACCGTCCCCCGAATGCTAGTACTCAAAAACTGAGGCAGGAGGATCACAAATTTCCCCGGCTACTGGGTATGCTTTGACGATCCTTTTCCAACTTTACTGGGTCTGGAATCAAGCAACGAGGGCGTTTAGGACCCCCGTGGGGAATTTTTCTCCATCCCTTTAACTGAAGTGGGAAGACCCCCTCCCTTTCGTGGGTGGGGGGCCATCTAGTGGCAGCCCAGAGAAAAGGCGTTGAGTCGGCCCAAACTCGCTTCTTCACTCCCGGCAGCAGCCAACGCGGGGCCCCTTTTCGATGTAAGCATCTTCCTTGTGGGGCTAACAGTTCAGGGGTTTTAGCCTCCATAGGAGACATTGTTGGGGGGCCTAGACGGTATTATGTAAGCCAATTGAAACACCCCCTTAATCAATCTCTTCTATTGGGGAACAGTACATAAAAAAGACCCCGATACCCCAAAAAACCCAGCAAGCAAACAGAAAGCCTGCCCCGAGGGTCTTGTGTTCCCAGACGGAGGCTGTTTTGTTTTTTTTCTCCAGTTAGGGGTCCCTGTTTGCATTCTCTACGGTTTGATTGATCCTCTCTGGGAAAAACAGCAGCGGTGCTTGCTCAGGGGAGGGAGGCAGCGAGATTCACATTGGGCCTGTTACTCCTATATGCCCTCCCTTTGGGGTCATCCTGGAGGCCCTTCTTCATGCTCCTCCAGGATCCTTCTGCTCCATTCTCCTCTTTTTGCTCTCCAACCACAGCTTTAGGAAGGTGGCTCCGCAGTCAAGGGGCCCCCTGAGTTCGTATTCCCAGCACCCATGTGAAAGCAGGGTAGGCATATACCCCACCTGTAATCCTAGCACCAAGAAACAGGCAATTCCATGAGGCCATTGGCCAGCCAGTGTAGCCCAAATCCATGGGGTCCAGGTTCAGGGATGGACTCTGGCTGAAAGATAAGGACGGAAAGCCCAAACCTGGGGGCACTCCCCCTTTTAAACCCAGCATTCAGAGGGGAGAGGCAGGGGGATCTCTGTGAATTCAAGGGCCAGCCTGGTCTACTCTACAGAGTGAGTTCCAGGACAACCAAGAATAACAGAGAAACCGTGTCTCAAAATCAAACCAACCAAACCTTCCTGTATGTGCCCCCCATGTATGCAGTGCCTAGAGAGGCCAGGGGGGGGCATCAGATCTCCTAGAGTTGGAGTGCCAGAAGCTGTGAGCTGGCTGATACCGGTGCTGAAAACCAAAGCCGGGGCCCCTGGAGAGGTGGCTCAGTGGTTAAGAGCACTGACTGTTCTTCTATAGGTCCTGAGTTTAATTTCCGCACAACACCATATTCAAAAACCATCTGTAATGGGATCTGATCCCCTTTCTTCTACTGTGTCTGAGGACAGCTACTGTGTACCCAGGGTATTTTAAAGTCAAAAAAAGGGAAAAAAAACCAAACTCCAATCTTTTGCAAGAGCATTTTGCCCACTAAGTCATTTCTCAAGCCCTGTACACACACACACACACCACACACACACACACACACAAACCCTTTTGGGGGTGTGGGGGGATTTGGCTCATGTGCCCCGGGCTACCCTCAAACTTACACTGTGCCCATAGATGAATTTGAACTCCTGTTCCTTTTGTCTGTATTTCCCAGGTGCCAGGGTTAGACCTTTAACCCCATGCTCAGGAACAGCTTCAAGTTGTGTGTGTGTTGTGTGTGTGTGTGTGTGTGTGTGTGTTGGTATTTGCCAGCATGTATGTCTGTGCATTGCTGTGATCAGAAAAGAGCATGGGGCCCCCCTGGAACTGAGTCACAGAGGTTGTGAGCTGCCCTGTGGGTGATGGGACCCAAATTCATGTCCTCTGGAGGAGCAGCCAGAGCTTCTTAACAGCGGAGCCATCCCCCCAACCCCAGCTTCAGTTTTTGAAAAAAAAATCAAATAACTTTGCAGTTTCTTTTGCGGTTTTTGTCAGATTCCCTCTCAAGTTTAAATATCATTAGCTCCTATATAGCTAGTTTAAATGTTTTTATTACTTCAAACTGGGGGGTGGGGTGGCGATTGAAAATTGTTCCCTTCTGGAAAAATAAAAAGAAGTTAGCAGAATTGTCAGAAGGGGAGCTGTCACGAAAGAAGGGAAGGGCCATTCTTTTGATCGCTTGTCTCAAAGCTTTTGCTAATAAGCCAGGAAGACCCCGTGCCTCTGATAAGTAGTCCATGACGGAGGAGACGCCAATTGAAACAGGTGCCCCCAGAGCTTTGGATACTGTCAGAAGAGTAAGCAGTGAGACAAAAGGAGTCCTAGATGAAACGGTGGGGGTGGCACGCCCATCTAAACATGCCTTTCCGGGTTTGACAAATGGCATCACGGGGTGAGATGGGATCATTCCCCTTCTCCAAAGGAAGCTTGACACGTGATGACATGACGATTGGGGCTGGACAAAACTGCAAAAGCCTGGTCCAGAAATCTGAGATGCTTCAATGCCATCCCTGGACAGTCTGTGAGACCACTCTGTCCTGGCCAGGTGCCCTTTGGAAGGGGCTGCTCCTGCCCCACCCCCACCCATTCCTTGTGATGAGCATTCCTTGTGCTCTCTGGGCAGCCGTCCTCCATATGTATCGTGGTTTTCCTTTAGTTCCAAAGGGAAAAAGCGGGAAAGATGGTAAGCACATCCCTTTTAAAATCCCAGCATCAGGAGGCAAAGCAGACAAATCATGAGTTCAAGGCAGCCCTAAATCTACTGGTAATTCCAGGACAGCCAAGGCCACACGAAAAAAAACACTGTCTGGAAAAATAAAAACAAACAACAACAGAATGGACTAACTGGATCTGGCAAAGAATATATAAAGATACATACTTGTGTAAGGGCAGGCAAGATGGCTCATGTGGGAAGGGGACTTGCGCCCACCACCTGATGAACTCACAACATATGTGCAAAGAAATACTACCTAAATCTTAAAGTGTTTGGGGGAGAAGTAGTGATTTTTAAAATTACATTTTTACACTTTTAGATTTTTTTTAAAAGATTTTATTATTCATTCATTCATCATTCATTCATTTGAGTACACTGTAGCCGTCTTCAGACACACCAAAAGGGGACATCAGATCCCATTACAGATGGTTGTGAGCTACCATGTAGTTCCTGGGGAAATTTAACTCAGGACCTCTGAAAGAGCAGTCTTTAACCACTGAGCCATCTCTCCAGCTTAAATTACATTTTTTAAAAAAATATTCCCCTGTCTTGAAAAACCAAAAAAAAATTTTTTTTACTATTTTTAATTTATGGATGTGATTTTTTTTTTCTTCGAGACATGGTTTCAACTTTCAAGTAAAGGCCCGGGGTTGGGTGTATTGGTATTTACCATCTCCAGCTCACAGCTCCAAGACACTCTCGTATTTCTTTTATTTTCTTTTGAAACGATTTTAGATTTATGTGAAAGTGCATATATGTGTATGTATTATATATGTATACTGTAGGCATTTACTCAGTTTCTAGGATCTGAACTCCAATCCTCTTGCTTACCACAGTGGGTACACACTAAAAACCCCCCCCAGCAGCCCCTCTCCCTCTTCAGGAGCCCATAGCTCTGTCTAAGAGAACCTGGTATTAAAGACACTTGCCGGGCGGTGGTGGCGCACGCCTTTAATCCCAGCACTTGGAAGGCAGAGGCAGGAGGATTTCTGAGTTCGAGGCCAGCCTGGTCTACGAGTGAGTTCCAGGACAGCCAGGGCTACACAAGAGAAACCCTGTCTCGAAAAACCAAAATAAAATAAAATAAAAAAGACCTTGGAGCCCTAAGGTCACAGGGTTTCCTTTTCTTGCAAGATGTCCGGAACAAAGTAGCCTCCCTTTGTACAATTTTGTAAAATTTTAAAAAGTGCCATAATCAGCGGGACGTGGTGCACATTTTTTGATCTCAACATTTGGAGGCAGAGGCAGCAGATCTCGGTTTGAGACTAGGGGCCCTACAAAGCCCAGGACAGCCAAAGGCTCTGTTCACACAAAAAAAACAAAAAAAAAAAAAAAAAAAACAACTAGCCCTAATCTGTCCCTTTAAAATGGTAAGGTTGGCTCTTGTTAAGAGCATGGCTGCTCTTCAAGCAAACTCGGGTTCAAAAACCCGCACCCCCATGTTGGCTCACAGCCACGTAGTTTTTGGGGGGAAACCAATGCCTCTTTGGTCTCCACGGGTTTTGCATCATATAATATATAGCATACATGCAAATATATAACATAAAAAAAAAAAAATAAACGGTAGCCTGAAGTTGGGAGGCATGGGGTCCTGGCAGAGGGGGGCCCGCCCAACGCACAAGGCCTTGGCTTTGAACTCCACACTGCCAAAAAAAAAAAAAGAAAAAAGAGTTAACTTTTTTTTTATATGTTTTTAAATCCCCAAGATCAAACTGAGAGTCCCGGGGAGTTTCCCCGGGGGACAAGGGGATCCTTCAGCTGATTTTTCCCCCAAGGGGACCCCCCGCAACTGCTAGGGGAAAGCTAAAGAAGCACTTCTTCCTGGCCGTGGGGGCATCTGCCCTTTTTTCATCTACTCTCCTGGCTGAAAAATTGAAAAGATTGCCAAAAAAAAAGTTTCGGGAAAATATCTCAAAGCTCCATGGGTGTGAAAAAGCCACCAGAAAAAAAACACTGTCACCACCCCCCCCCACCCCCCAATAATTTTCCCAAGATTTCCAGCAAGACCCTTGTTCCTTAGCCCTTTACAGAAAATCGCACGATGGGCCATTCAAAGACCTGCTACTTGGCTACTGTACTCCAGTTTGCCGAGACCCTGTAAAAATCGAGTAAAATCGAGTGGCTGCCTCCAAAGCTCTGGCCCAAGCAAAAAAAAAAAAAAAAAAAGACAGTAAATCATCTCAAATCCCCATCTGTACGCGATCCCCTCTGAGAAACACACCCATAAATAGGGCGTGGTTCTTTTTGCCATTCACACCGGAAACAACCCTGCTGTTGCCATTTTACTACCTATGGGCCAGGAAGACAGCCAGCAGCCGGGAAATTCGGAACACTCCAGGCCAAGCTATGTGCTTCTTCTCTCCCAAGGGAGAGGCAGCTCTCTCTGGGACCCCTTTTCCAAAGGCATTACAGGACAGATCAGGGACAAGGCCACTAGGATAGGGCCCGAAGCATGGCCAGAAAGCCTGGCTGTGAACGGGAAACGCAAAGATGGGAAGAAAACATTGGGGACACAACCCCGCCTTTCCCCCTCCTCCCCCACGCAGGTTAGAAATTTCAACAACATTCCTGCCCACTGTAATCAAATACTTACGCAAAAAGCTATGGGAAAAACGCAATAATTTGTCAGCATCCTTTTAGCCCAGTCCACTGGAGCAAACTCTGCCCGGGCCTTTGACCCTCGGAGAGGGTGCCCTATGACCTTACTTGGACCTCTTTTATGCGACGCTTCACTCTGACCAGATGGCTAAACTATCAAAGGATTTTATGAGTCAAAACTACTGCTTTCTCAATTCACAAGTTGCGTATTTCTCTCCGTGTTTGTGTGACCGATCTATGAGAAGCTTTAAATTGAAAACACAAGAGAGTCCCCCCTCCCCGCAGCTGGGGCCTCCTCCCCGTATTGTGTGCGAGCACGGGGGTTTTAGGGCTGTTTGCAGAGAAAACAGCTGACACACAGATGAGGAACAATTTCAGCTAAATATTTAAAAATAGCCATCGAGAAAGGAATGATTGATTTTTTTTTTTCCCTCCTCGGGTTTCCCACCAAAGATCTTTTCCCGGGGCTTTAGGCAAACACCGTTCTCGGCGCAAATCAAAGCTGCTGCACCCTTTCTTCCTTTTAGCGGAGGCTGCTGGACAAAATTAAAAATAATAGGCTGGAGACTGAGACATGGCTCTGCAGATAAAGGAGCCTGCTGCCAAGCTGATGACCCGAGTTCGAATCCCAGGACCCACATGGTGGAGAAGAGAACCAACTCCTGAAAGTTGTCCTCAGACACACACAAAACACACACACACAATAAATTTTAATATAAAATATTTCAAGCTGGAGAGCAATGGCTCATCGGACTTAGTTGATGCTTTTGTAAAGGACTCAGGTTTTGAGTCCCAGCACCCACATGAGGGTTCAGAAGGGATCTGTGACTCTAGTTCTAGAGGGTCTGATAACCCCTCTTCTGGCCTCCATGGCACGAGGCCTGCATGAGAGGAATACACACACACACACATACCCCAAAACACATTTATATGTATATTACATATATATATAATGCAGTATTTATTTAAAACCTTTTCTGGTAAAAAGAAAAGGTTCTGGCTTTGTTCAGCATCTGAGGGTGTGTGTGTGTTAAAGTCTATGTGTGTGTATGTCTGTGTGTGTGTTTGCACATGCATGAGAGTGCCAGACACGTTTATATGTATCTATATTACACACATACACACACACCACCACAACCTTTTCTGGTAAAAAGAAAAGGTTTTTTGGCTTTGTTTAGCATCTGAGGCTCTGTGTGCACGTGTGTGGTGTGTGTGTGTGTGTGTGTGTGTGTGTGTGTTTGCACGTTTGCACATGCGTGCATGAGCGAACACACAAAGTGGTCAGGGGACAGTATGTGCATGCATAGGCCAGAGGACAATGCCAGGTGTCTCCTTGACCACTTCTCCATGTTATTATTACAGGCTATGTAATCCGAGACCAGGGGCCTCAAATCACAGAAACGCCTCCCCTAGCCTCCCGAGTGTGGGGTCAAAAATGTCCCCCATGTTGGCCATCCACCTTTTGGTATTGGACATGTCTCCGCTAAGCCCCGGACTCGTCGACTGTGGTACCGTTTTATATCAACCTGACCCCAAGGGGCTTTGGGG
>JAJTUV010006860.1:0-10209 GCA_021653895.1 Mastomys natalensis
GGCACAGGGACAAGTCCTGAAGCCGACACCAATGGCGTATGCTCATAAGATCAAGGAATAGACAAATGGGATCTCCTAAAAGCTGCCAATGCTTCTGTATAAGCGCAAAGGATACGGTCAAGCAGGACAAGAGCGGGAACTAAAAAAATAGAAAACCCAACAGACCTGGAAAAGATCTTCACCAACTCTTACATTACCATCTGATAGAGGGCTAATGTCTCAAGTATACAAAGAACTGAAGATATAGATTCCAGACGCATCAAATAACCACAATTAAAAATGGGGAAGGAGTTGACAAAGAATTCTCAACTGAGGAAACTCGAATGATTGAGAAACATCAAATGAAGTGTTCAGCATCCCTATTCAACAGGGAAATGCAAATGAAAACAACGACTGAGATTCCACCTCACACCAGTCAGAATGCAAGATCACCAAAAACACAGGTTAACAGCATATGTGGCGAGGATGTTGAAAATAGGAACACTCTCCATTGTTGGTGGATTGGCAACTGGGTACAACGCACTATGGAAAGCAGTCCTGGCGATACCTCAGAAAATTAAACATGGTTATACCGTGAACCCAGCTATACCCCTCCTGGGTATATATCCCAGAAGATATTTCAACATGCAACAGGGCCACTATGCTCCACTATGATTATAGCGGTCCTTATCATAATAGCCAGAAGCTTGGAAAGAACCCAGATGTCCTTCAACAGAAGAAGTGGATGACAGAAAATGTGTCATTTACACATTGGAGTACTAACTCCAGTCCATTAAAAAAAATGAGCTCATGAAAATTCTTAGACAATGGATGGAGCTAGAAAATATCATCTGATGTGCTGACCCAATCACAAAAGAACACAACCTGGAATGCACTCAGTGAAGAAGGCAGATTTAGCCCCAAAACACACACATACCTAAAATGCAACACATAATCCTTCATGAAACCAAGAAGAAGGAGGAAGACCAAAGTGAGGGTGGCTTTTGTCCATTTTTAGAACGAATATCAAAAGATTCAACCAGAGCGTCCCAGGATCTAAACTCCATCCTGAGAACAGACAGGGGCAAGCTGTCCTCTGAGAGTTCTCTAACAGCAGCTGACTCAGACAGATCCAGGAACATCCAGAGCCAAAACAGTGGATAGGAGCTTGAGGACTCTATAGAAAATAGGAGAAGGATTGTGGGCCCTAAGAAATAAGAAACTGCAGCAGGAAGGATCAACAGAGTAAACCAACTGAACCTTGAGCTCTCAGAGACTTTATCACCAACCGTGGAGGCATACATATGTCTACACAGATCAACCTCCATGGGCCTGACCAAGGCCTCGCCTGCACATATGTAGTAAATGTGCACGTGGTATTCCATGCAAGTCTCAAACAACTATGAGTGGAGGCTATCCCAAGACAGTCAGCCTGTATAATGGAGTATGGTCCTTCTAGCTGGTGGCCTGTCATCTGGCCTCAATATGAGAGGAAGCCACCTAGCCTGCTCAGAGACTTAAGTGGCAGGTGGGGAATACAGGAGGAGGGGGTACTCAGAAAGACAAGAGATGGGAAGGATGGTGGGAAGGGGTGACTGGGACGTGGTTAATAAAGTGAAAAAGCAATAAAAAAATAAATGTAAAAAAAGAAAAGAAAAAACAACAAACCCAAAAAAAAAACAAAAAAAAAAAAACAAAAGAAGAAAGAAAAAAATGAAAGCCATTGCTTTATTGAGACCAAAGGTTATAACTTATTTTTCCTTCTATTATTTGGTTCCAGTTATTGTCTCTGACAGATGGCTGTTGTCAATTAGAAATCAAAGTGCAGATCAGTATTTTTTGTATGAGGACAGGTGAGCTAGAAGTAAGGTAGTGAGATAGGAATATTATTTGACATATATTCCATCGAAATTTTGGTTTCCTGAGTGAACTGGCATTTTATACTTTTCGTGTTGGTGCATTTTCTTCTATTTTTTTTATTTATGTCTTTGCTTCTGACATTTGAATTTTTGCAAATGGTTACTAGGATTAGTGTATTCTTTCGACTTTTCATGTCTGAGAATTATGACAGTAAAGTATGTTGAGAGCAGTTGACTCTAGATCTTGGTCCAATAAAAGTTTGTACTTAGCATGCAGAAAGCCAGTGTTAACTTGTTTACCATGAGCAAAAATCCAGGTAGGTCTGGTCAAATGAGTTACAGACACACATACAGACTACTATAAATTATCAACAATATTCTACCTCAATGGTTATATTTTAGTCAAAATTTCTGTATATAATCTGAATTTCACTACTCCAATTAACAAGAATTCTTCGCAGATATATAAACAAACATGATTTAATAATGACAAAACAATTTTATCAAAAATGTTCTTAAATCACATTCAGTTTCTATATTTTTCCATCCATCTCAATTATTTTAGTAATTATTTAAAATTTCAACCTTTTCTAGACATTTATTCTGTGTCTCATCATTATAATCAAATTTTTCTAAGTCCGAATTTTTGGAATCTATTTTTCTTTCAATATCTAATGTTTAGAAGTACATGTTTCAACCATTATGCTTCACAATATCAAAGAATTTCTAGTGCTTCATATTTAAATTTATGGAGTAACTTTACAAAAAATCACAGATCATTTAAGACAATGTTCCTATGTCCATTCTTCAATTTTTCTAAGAATTATTGAAAAGCAGTTTCAATAGTTTTCCTGGACCATTTTCCTGTATCTGGTTGTCATCATTTTAAGCAGGATCTTCTGCATATGCTTTGACATTTATGTCCCAAACTTATTCTGGACTAGTCCGTCATGACTGGTTAAAGAAAATTAACGAAGTCGTGAACAGACATAAACAACCCCGTTCTCACAAAGATCGGATCTCTACATTGTAGGTTACTCTTGTCTTTATGTTACATGCTAAAGTTCAATCTTATTCAACATGTCACCCCTTCACTATTATCTCAAACTAGTTTGTATCAGTGCACATTTTAAACTTATCTACACAATTTTTACAATCCAGATGTAGTCAAAGTTTCAACAATTTCCATGCTGCAATTTAGAAGTATTAAAAACATATGGTCAATTTCTTTACGGTTCCATTTGATTTCATTTTTAACTGTGAATTGCAATAAGTACTTCAATTTACGTTCTTTAACCACACATTGCCCTAAAAAATATTCATAAATAAAATCCTGGATTAACCGCCTACATAAATATCTAAAACAGTTAGCCAAACACATCTTTCGGCATATTTTCAAACTCTTATTCAATTTTCCAGTTATTTATTTCAATCCATTGTCAAATTGGACATATCCTGTCAATTAAATCATCTCAATTATTTAAAATTCAGTCCCAAAAACTTCCATTTAAATTTTATCTTTTCCATCATTTTATCAAATTTCCTTATTGCTATATGATTTTATCACATTTTATATGTTGTCAATTATCCATATTTTTTTCCATGACTACCTTTTTATCAAGTTATTTTAAGCACATCTTAGTTCTGATAACAAATTCTCAACCACTTATATTATATATTAGAAATTTTATCCATGTCAATATCAATTTTTATAACAATAAAGTAAAAAGAGTTTCCCTTTTCTACATTTTTCTTCTGTTTATATAGGTCATCATTTTTAAATCAAATCTTTCTTTAATGCATATTTTAATCAATTTTTCTTATTTTACAAATTTTCATCATTTGATTTTTCAGCATGTCTTCAAATTATCAATCAATTTTTTGTTGCACAATTTTAGTTTTTATTAAAATTATCTTCTAAATTTAATTTCATAAAAATTATTTTTAATTCCTTTCATGCAATTTTTAAGAATTATTTAAAAATTTCAATTTTTTCCACATTTTTTGTTTTCATCATTTTAATCAATTCCTAAAATTGCATAGTTTTTTAATCAATTTTTTCAATTAACTAATTTATTACGATTTTTTTCAACCCAATGTCATCAATAATTAGTTAATCTTTCCTTCCTTCCTAATTAAAATTTATGCTTTCCATCTTTCAGTTTTTCTAACCATGCATTTCTAACAAATCTAGAATTTTTACTAATTACCACTAAAATTAGTTCAATTAACATTTCCTTTTTCAAATTTACTTTTATAATTAATCAATTTCCTTTCTTTCCTTACATTTTTAGGTTTTGGAATTAACTAATTTCAATTCCCCATTTACTTATCAATTTCAATCACTTTTAATTAAACTTCTAAAAATTATTAAAAAACAAACTTAAATTTTTAAATTTTTCAAACATTTTTTCCTTTTTTCTTGGCATTTAATACATCTTCTTTAATGTAAATATAGTTCTAAACATATTCTAGCTTCAAATTTAAAATTTCCCTTCATTCAATTTTCCAACTATTCCCGTATTTATTAAAGTAATTTTTTGATAATTTCATGAAGTTTCCATATCATCTTAAATTTAACTTTTTATTTCAGACTCCATGTTACCATATTCTTTCAATAGGAAAATTTAATTGCTATTCTTTAAAATTTATTTACCCTAATCTTTCAGCTATTTTAAAAAAATTAAATTTTAAAAACAACATTTTTTCATTAGTTTTATTTATCCTTAAATCTTCAGTTTAGATATTTTTCTTGGAAATTTAATTTTATGGTTTTTATTTAACATTAATTTTTTTTTACTTTTCCTTAGACTTACTGTACATATGAATCTAATAATCCTGTATGGTTTAAAAACCAAACTTTGTTAGAAAAAATACTTTTTTCAAACTTGTATTTTCTATAAAATTTCCCAAAATTCATTAATTTTTTTCTGTCTTTTTAAGATGATTTATACAATATTCTTTAATAATTAGTCAATTTAGTTCAATTAAAGAAACATTTTAATCCAATCTAATAGATAATTTATTGGAAAATATTTTGGGAAAAAATCTTCGAACTAGGTTTTTTATATAAATAGATATCAAAATTTTATTTTTAATATAAAAAAATTAATGTAGCGCTAGTGAATAATACTTTCCCCCCAAATTTTTTAAAATATTTTTTTATTATTTCTTAACAAAAATTAATTCATTTCTTAAAAATCTTAACCAATTTCATTTTTAATACTTTCCAATTTTCTTTGATTCAGTGTAAGAGAGGGCTTTGAGAAACACTTCCAAGAGTCAATTTCCATTTAAGTAATGTCAAAGTTAGTCACAAAAAATTTTTAAAAAAAATGGAATCAGATTTATCCAGGGAACTGTGAACTGATCTCAACATAATATGATAAGAAGAACTGGTTTCTCCACTAAAATTTTACTTAATAAAAAAAAACCTTACTTGGTTGTATGCATCCTTAAAATTTAAAGGCAGAGTTCAAAGAAGCAGATAACAAGCAAAAAAAGAAGAGGAAATAAAAAGAAAAGGAGGAAGTTTTCCCCAACAAATAGAAAAGTTCACCAGGGAGAATACAAAGGAGGCTGAGTTTAGCAGAGTAAGAGCAAGAATGAACGAGAGGAAGTATTTTTGAAAATTTTTTAAAAAAAAAAATTTTTCTAAAAGAAGGAAAACCCCATTTTTTTTTTTTTTTTTTTTTTTTTTTTTTTTTTTTTTTTTTTTTTTTTTTTTTTTAAAAAAAAAAAAAAAAAAAAAAAAAAAAAAAAATTTATAAATTTCTTATTTCAAATTTTTTAAAACTTCCATAAATTCTAATTTAAAAATTTTTCTTTGCCTTAATTTTAAATTTAAGCCGTTTTCACAAACTTCTAGAATCAAATTTAAAAATAATTTACAAATTTCTTAACCCAATTTAAAATTTTTCCTTTAATTTTTATTTTTTTTTTAAATTTTTGAAATTTACTTTTTCTTTTTAATTTGCTATTTTACCTTTTGTTAATTTTAAATTTTTAAATTTTTATTTAAAAACTAAAAAAAGGGGGTTCAATTTGGAGATTAACAATTACCCCTTTAAATGGGGAAAATTAAAAAAAGAGAAAAAGAAGAATAAATTAAAAAAGGGAAATCTAATAAAATGGCAAAAAAGGAAAATAAAAGGGGGGTGAAAACAATTTACTTAGTTTTAAGGCTTAACCTTTAAACCTTCAAGGGCCCAAATACAAAACCCTCTTTTTTAAATTAAAAAAAAAGAGTAAAAAAAAAAAAAAAAAAGGGAAAAAAAGTTTACCAGGGTTAAACCCCCTAAACCCTCATTTTAAAAAAAGTACTTAAGGGATTCCAATTTAAAAACACCAAGAAGAAGCTCCATTTTCTCTCTCACAAACTACAGTTACGATTCACCAATCTAAACCTCAAAACCCGGAAAATCAATAAAACATCTAAGGAAATCTGTTTAATTTATAGAAATTTTTAAAATTACAGACAAAACCCCTTAAAATGGGTTTCAAAAATTTTAGTCCGGGCTTTACATCCAATTATAATCCCAAAAAATTTTTTTAAAAACCCTTGAAAAATCATCTAAAAAAAAAAAAAAAAAAAAAAAAAAAAAAAAAAAAAAAACCCCCCCCCCCCCCCCCCCCCCCCCCCCTTAAGAAAAGCAGAATATGAATGTGCTGTGTAGTTGATCAAATACTTGGCCTAATCATTTATTCAGAAAATGAATCCCAATCGATTTCTCCAACACAATGAGGACAGAAGAAGATTCGGTCTCTAAAATGAGTAACATATCTTCTTTTGAATATGTCCAGGATGTTACCTTAGATATGGCTACGATAAAAAGTAGGTGGCTTTTGCTGAAGTTCCATACAAAAAAATCAAATTTGAGTCCCCCAAAAAATCAAAAAAAATTTTCCAACCAATAAAATGGTAAAAATTGAATAAATAACCAAAAATAATATAAAAAAATCCTTTTTTTAAAAAAAGGGAAAAACCAAAAAAAAACCAAAAATAGTTTTTCAAAAAGGGGGAAAAAATAATATTTTATTTTTAAATAATAAAATTAAAACCTATTCCCAAATTTTTTATAACCTTAAAGTTTCCCTTTTACCATTTAATTCCCGGGGGGTTTTTAAACGGGAGCCCCCCTTTTTCTTTCCCTTTATAAAATTTTATTCCTTAAATTTTTAAAACCTCCTTAAATACAAAAAATGGGAAAAAAAAAGGAAAAACAAAAAAATTTTAAAAAAAAAAAAAAAGAAAAAAAAAAAAAGAAAAAAAAAAAAAATGGAAACAAAAAAAAAATGGGGGAAATTAAAAATTTCATACTTAATAACCTTTTGAAATTTTTTTTAAAAATTTTTTTCAAAATTATTTTTTTCTAATTTTTTTAAAAAAATTTTAAAAAAAAAAAAAATTTTTTTTTGGCAAAAATTTTAAATTTTTAAATCAAAAAACTTAAATCCAATATTTAAAAAACAATTTTATTCATTCTTTTTTTTAAAAAAAATTTTAAAATTTTTTTCCCTTTTTTTTTTTTTCCCTTTTTTTAAAAATTCCAAATCAAATTTTATAATTTTTCTTTTTAATTTTTTAAAATATTTTTTTAAAATTCTTAAAAATTATTGAAACCCCCTAACAATTTTTTTAAAAAATTTTATTTTTTTAAAAAAATTTTTCCTTAACCTTTTTCTAAAATTTTTAAAAAATTTTTTAATTTTTCCGAAGATTTTTTATTTTCCCCAAATTTTAAATCTTTCTTTAATTTTATTTTTTAAAATTTTTTTTAAATTTTTAGAAAAGATCTTCAAATTTAATTTTTTTTAAAAAAAAAATTTTTTTTTTTGAATTTAAAAACCTTTTTTATAAAAAGGGGGAAAAACAAACCCCAACATTTGAAAAAAATAAGGGGTTTAAATTTTTTTTTTTTTTTTTTATTTAAAAAAGTTTTTTTTTTTTTTTCAAAAAAAAGAAATCGAATTTTTTTAAGATTTTGAAGTAAATCAAAAAACAAAATTTTTAATGCACTTTTAAAAAAAGGTTTTTTAAATATGTTCAATTCTAAAACCCATGTAAATGAAACTAGAAAATTTTTTAAAAATTTTTAAAAAATATTTTTTATTTTTACTTCACGTTTAAATTTCAAACATTTTAATTAAAAATTTAAATTTTCAGTTACAATCCCCCTTTAAGAATTCTTATTACTAATGTATTTAAAACCAGTTAATTTTTATTTTTTAAGTAGTAAAATAATTGTAAATGACCTAGGTAGATTTTATATAAGTTTAAAATTTTACCAACAATGATTTATTGGAGATTTCTGGAAAAAAACAGATAGATAATAAAAAAAAGTTTCAAAAATCTTAATTATTTAAAATTTAAAAACTATATTTTCTTCCAGTTAGTTTGTAATCATTCATTCATGAGCTGAATTCATGAAAAAATAAATTCTATAATATTCCTTTTTTTTCTGTAAGGTTTTATCCTTTTTTAATTAATGAATTAATAAATTTTTTTAAAATAAAACTTGAAAGTACCAATGTATTGTTTTAAATCTATTATCAACTGATCGATTTGATATCAATACCATTTTCTATGAGTCAAAAAAATTCTAAATTTATCTAAGGGGTTTAAGAAAAAAGAAAAAAAAAAGGAAATGGGTTTAAAAAAGTTTTAAAATTTTTTAAAAAAAAATTTTAAAAAAAGATTTTTAAAAAAAAAGTTTTTTGTTTTTTTCCCCCTTTTGTTTAAAAAAAACCCACGGTTTTTTTAAAAAAGGGGTTTTCAAAAACCCCGGGGCCCTTTTTAAGGCCTTAAATTTTTAAAAAAAAAAATTTTTTTTAAAAATGGAACCAGAGCTTTTAAAAAAAACCTTAAAAAAAAAAGGGTTTAAAGTTTTTAATTTTTTTTTTAAAAAATTTTTTTTTTTTTGTTTTTTAAACCAATAAAAAAAGGGGGGGGGTAAAAAAAAATTTTTTACCCAGTTTTAAATAAAGGTTTTAAAAAAGGGGCCCAAAATTAAGTGTTTTTAATTTTATTCAAAAAACCCCTACCGGGTTTAAAAAGAAAAATAACCAAATTTTTTTAAAATCCCCAGTTTTTTTTTTTGGCTTTTTAAAACGGAATTAAAAATTTTGGAGGGGAAAAAAAAAAAATAAAACGATCCTAAGGGGCCCCAAAATTTAAAATTGTTTTTTCCCATTTTTGACCCAAAAAGCCCCAATTTTTCCCAAAAAGGGGTAGGGGTAAAAAAGGGCCCCAAAATATTTTCAAATTTAAATAAATTTTGAAAAAAATTTCAAAATTTCCCTTTTTTACGGAAACCCCGGGAAATAAAAAACCTTTTTCCCCTTTTAAAACGTTTCAAAAAATAAAGGTAAAATTTTTTTTTTAATTAAACCGAAAAAAATTTTTTTCAAAATTTCATTCGCCGGTTCTTTTTTGACTTTAAAAGGGAAATTTAAAAAAAAATGATTTTACCGTTTTTTTTTTTATAAAAAAAGTTTTTTAGGAAAAAAAAAAGCGAAAACAAATTTATCCAAAGAATTTAAAATTTTTGGGGAAACCCCAATTTTTCCCCTTAAACAAAGGGGTTTTTTCCAAACCTTTAAAACCGGATTTAAAATACTAAAAATTTGGGGGCCCCCAAAAAAAACATTTTTTTTTCCTTCCCCAATTTTCCCCCCTTTTAAAAAAAAAAAAAGTTTCTTTTTCTAGAAATTTTTTCATTTTAAAGGGGGGAAATTTTTAGGGGAAAAAAAATTTTTCAAATTTTAAAACTGGCCAAACAAAGCCGGAAAAAAATTTTAATCCCCAAAAAAAAGGTTTAAATTTTAACCCAAATTTTCCTTTATTTTTTATTTTCTAAATTTTTTTAACCCCGATAAAATTTTCCTGTAATACGAACCCCCAAAAAACCAAAAATATAAAACCCTTTAATTTTTTTCATTTTGGGGTTCCATTTTCGCAATTTTTTTTTTTCATCCTTCTTTCCCTTTTTAAAAAATTTTTTTCCCCAAAATTTTTTTAAACCAATTTTAATTTCTTTTTAAATTTTAAAAAATTTTAGTTTTTAAAAAGTTTTAAAAGCAAAAATTTTTTTTTTAAAACTAAATAAACCCCCTTTTATCAACAAGTTCTTTTTAAAACCCTTTAAAAACGTTAAAAACAAATTTAAATTTTTGTTTTGGGGGCCCCCCCTTTTTTTAAAAAAATAAAAACCCCAAAATTTTTTTTTTTTCCCCCCCCCAAAAAAGGGGTTAAAACCCTTCCCAAAAAAAAAAAATTTTCCCCTTAAATTTTAAAGGGAAAATTTCCCCAAAAATTTTTTCAAAACCAAAACCCCCGTCCCTTTTTTTAAAACCCCTTTCTACCAAATTA
>JAJTUV010006871.1:0-10288 GCA_021653895.1 Mastomys natalensis
TTTTTTTTTTTTTTTTTTTTTTAAAAACCTTAAAATTTTTTCCCAATTCCCCAAAACAAAGAAAAAACCCTGTTTTAAAGGCCCTTTACAAACCCCAAAAAAGGGGTAAACAGAAAAAAAAAATTTAAAGAAAAATTGAACCCAAGAAAGGCCCCTTTTGTGGAGACTTCCCAAGTCCGGGATGGACAAAAAAGTGGGACACCATCTACTCACCAACCCAAATATTTTCATTATTTTTAGACATTTCCAAAATGAAAACCATTTTATCATATTCGCCCTCATTGCTCTCTCTCCCTTCCTCTTGCCAACCATTTCCATTCCTTTTTCCCCTTAAATTTTTCCCCACAAGAATTTCATTAGGTTTTAACCGGGAAAAGAGTGGGGGGCTAGTACACCAAGTAGAACCATGGGACGGGATGTCTCAGCAGTCCCATCTGCTGTTGAAGCTTCCAAAAAATCCACTGCTTCAGTTTATAATGGAAGACTCAAGAATTTAAGTTCTGATCCCAGTGAAAAAGGCCAAGCAACAGCACAAGAAAGATAACTCACAAAACCAGCAGAGAATTCACCAATAAACAAAGTCAAAAGGCAAATGGTGACACGGGACCATCCAGAAGGTACACCCACATTTGGTATGATTTTCCCCTTCTTCAATAACCCACAGGTGTGCCCAGAGACAATTTGCTTAATGGTTTTCCCAAAAGCAGTCAAGTTGACAACCCAAATTTAACCAGCATAGAGAGTAAAAATATTTTTCCGTTTAATTAAACCTTAATACGAAAAAGTTAGAAAATTTACAGTGGATAGGGGCTTTCCGGAAATTGTCAATGAGCAAACATCTACAGGGCCAACTGATAAAAAGACAAGACTTTAAAACATAATCGAACCCCACTTGTCTCTCTCTGTCCCCTCTCTTTTTTTAAAGATGTCTCACCCTATAGCCCAGGCTGCTTTTAACACATACTCTTTCCCGCCTTCAAGTATTAGAACTACATTTGGGGTCCCCCCACCATGGTGAAACTGACTTAAAAAAACATATTCCAAGGGAAATGACTTGTGAGGAAACCACTGCCCTCCCTTCCACATTGTTTTCCCCAAATTGAGCAATGACCTAGATAAAGATATAGGGACATATTTAAAAAAGTTTAACGGCCACAGATGGGAAAGAATCCAATAAAGGAATTCAAAATGAAAATTTAAAAAGTATCTTTAAAAGGAGCATTAAAGCAAAGCCCAGGAACGTTAGAGAAATAAAAATGAAACTCCCAACAATTCAGATTCAAATTAATCAATTGCTGGGATGCAGAAGTTGCAATATTTGTATGGATTACAAAAACTGCCTATGGGTTATAGTTGACTCACAGGCTTAATATGGACAGACAAAAGTTTGTTGTTTCAGAGAATAGATTTTCTCGACTTTTTGCACTGATCAGCTGTAAATGGCACCCAATAAGCTTGTAAAAAGAAAATCAGCGTTATTTAATTCTGTTGTGAAAGGAATAAAAAATCAAAAACACAGTTTTAGTTGGCTGGTGGAATGGGGGGTATTGTTTTTTCTGGCATTAGGATACCATACCATAGACTTCTAGGATGTCTTCTGTGGATTTCAACATCTCATTGTAAACTGTATCTACAGTGCAGTACACAAAATAAAAAGAACTAATCAACATCAGCTGGACTTTAGGAGGTCATGAAGACCCACCACCATCACATAGCATCTTTTCTCTTCATTTTAGAGATATTCCCTTCTTCTGGGCATCACCAACACTTTCCATCACTCCCTCTGCACTCTCGCCCCCAAAATTTGCCATTTTTTTTTGCCATAGCTATCAGTTCCTTTCTAGTGCCAAAGATGACACTCCACAAGGCAGACCTAGCTTCTGAGAGCCGCTGAATATTTGAAATATAAGTGCTTGGGTAAACAAACAAAAAATAAATGGATAAAATAAATCTTACTTCTCTGTTTTTCCCTAGGGATATTTTTTCCATCAACTTTTTTTTAAAAAAAATCTCTTAAAAGAAAGAAAAAAGAAAGAAAGAAAGAAAGAAAGAAAGAAGAAAAGAAAGAAAGAAAGAAAGAAGAAAGAAAGAAAGCAAGAGAAAGGAAGGAAGGAAGGAAAGAAAGGAAGAAGGAAAGGGAAAAAAAAAAAAAGGAAGGAAGGAAGAAGGAAGGAAGAAGAAATGTTTCAAAGAGACTTAAACACTTTCTGTTAAATGTTCCCATATCCTGATATAATTACAATCTAAGTATTCTTCCGTGGATTCAAAATTCAATTCCCTAAAAATTGCAAAAGTAATGCAACTATTTCCCCCCTTTAATATGGAATCATTTGCCAAGCGAAACAGAACCCATGGCCACAGGAAATCTAATGTTTCTGTTGTATTGCTTATCATAATTTAAAGCAATGATATCTAGCGCCAGCTTCCCATCGAAAATCAGGAAGGGTCCACATATACCCTTCCCCAGTGAAGTTAGTTATTGCAGTTTTGTAATACCCAAGCCCTCTTAGCCTCCACAAACACTGATTTAAAGCCCAGATTCTCTGAGCACACAAATAAATCCTTCCATCCAAATTCCATCTGATCTGGAACTGGAATTCACAAGACAATCATCTTCAAAGAATCTTATCGTGCAACTACTTGTACTGCAATAAATTAAAAAAGAGCAGCTTGCTTTCTCCTTCTTTCTGGCACAGTAGGGAAGGAAAACCACAGGGGAAAAAAAAAAAAAAACCACAAAAACTAGCAAACTGCAGAAAGGACCTGGATCAGTAACGCATACCGCTTCAAGTTTCTCTAATTTGATACCTGAAAATTCATTTGCATCTCTGCAGGATGTTTAACAAGAGGTTTTTATAAAACGTACATGATTGTTAATGCAGCCGTTCTCTGTGGATCTTGTGATGCACATAACAATGATTGGTACCTAGTTAACCATCATGGCAAGGTACTAGGTTTATTGATGTTTACTATCTGTTAAAGTTTATACATGCCTCACAGATAAATGAAATATTCAATTCTAGTTGCTTCATTTAGAGCAGCCTTGGTGGTGCCTTATTTTCCTACCTGATTTTTTTTTTCCCGATTTTCCCCTTCCTTTTTTTAAAAATAAAAAAGTAAAACAATTCTTGGCCAGGAACAAAAAAGGGAAAGTGCTTTAAATAATCCTCACGTTATCTTTAACTAAATTGTTCATGATTGGCAGGCAAACAATAAGTCAACAAAGCAGACCCCCAGGATTCGGACAGTAATCTAAGGGCACATAGATCATCCTGCAATGGTACATTAATCATTGCTCTTAAATGACAGAGCAAGACTGGGATGACATTTTTTCAATTTGTGTCTAATGCAACCTCAGCAACAATTCAATAATTTTTAATCTCAGTCTTTTCTGTTCTGCCCAAGAGATGGTTGTATTTTCATATCTAAGAATCACATAACAGCTCCACCCCCAAGCAAGCATGAATACAACACACTGAAAAAGTGGAAATCTTTCTCACACAGCAAAGGTTGCTCTAAAACAGTCAAGAGACCTGCAGGAGTATGTGCCTTTCCAACACCATTCCAGCCTAAAAATAAAAAAGAACCTCATGACAAAATCCAAGCCTGACTACCTCCATGACCTTCCTTGGTCGTGTCATAGTGCTTTACGTGGGACAGTGAGGACACTACATCACCGTAGGCAAAATCCCCAGTGAATTTTTTGCTGGACCTGTTAAACATTTCAAAAAGTTTCCACTGTTGTGTTCCAAGTAATGGTTTTATTGTGGATGACCCTCGTGCTCTTTATAAGCTGAAGGTGTCTAGTTCAGTATTAAGAACTGCATGCAAAATAGCAAGACACGCAGAAACCCCATTATATCTTGAAAGGAGATATTTAGGAAAGGTTCCTATACACTTCCCATCCCCACTCTGGGAGAACAAATCTCTTGAGACAGAATCTCTGAGTGAGTATAAGCTCCTCTGCCAGCATGTCCTAATTCTCTTGGTAAGTATAGAGGCCTTCCTCCACACAGACCAGTTTAGGATCCCCAGCTAACTCCTAGCTTAATGCAAATGAGGCTTTCTTGTCAAACATCAAGCTGTTGGCATCATGTATATCTAGGCATATTAGTAAATGAACCAATAAATTCACTTTGTAATAAAGAGAGCCCATAATTATGTAGACAATAGGCTATTGTAAACAGCCAAATAAAGTTAATGAATTCTTTATACTAGTAGTCATTTTTTGTTCAAATATAAAGCCATTTCTTCGGGTGAATGTTCACTTTAGATAAATCATGTTGTTAAAAGTTAATGATCCTCAAACCGATGGTTTCACCATCCTTCTTGCAGGAAATCAGCTTTCGGTTAATTTCCACCCTCCTAGATGAGTCATAAGCTAGTCTTGTATAGTTCCTAATCATATGGCCCCCATTTGTGTCCTTACGTCTAACTGAAACAAGCCTGTCACAATCCTGACCTTTGCCGGAACCACTTATCTATTACCACCACACATAGAATAGATATCCATTTTAGTGTCAAGTGTAGGAAGGACAGAAATACAACCACATCCAGGCTCTCCAGGTTTCCCAGCTTTCCCAGGAATATCGTCAGTGGTTGACGAGAAAAATAACTAAGAGTATACTAGCAATCACAATCCGCCGTACAGGAAATGAAGCAACTGGGAGGAGCTAGAGTTCAAACAGAAGCTTCTAGCAAAGGGATAAAAGTTCTAGTGATTCTAGAAAGAGAAAACCTCACAGTAAAATCAAATAAGACGATTCATGCAGTATGATTAGCGTAGTGCTTGAGTGATTGCTGGCAAATGACTGAGACTGTGCGATAGGAACTGCCAAGGCTTCACAGGTGTCCAAGGAAAAGGACGACCCATACTCATGCTCATGTGTCCAGTTGTTTACTAGCAGTGTCTGGGAAGTTAGAAAATGCTCACTTAAAAACTTTGTTGTGGCAGGCATCTTGGAACCTAACAATTGGGAAGACAGAGGTATAAGTGTGAATCGGAAATTTTAATAGCTACAATCCTGAGTGCAACATAGATCCTGTATGAAATAAGAAAAATAGAGCAGTTATTCTTTGATTGTTTGTTAAAAAACTGAATTCCCTAGAACTTAACAAAAGAAATGGTCACTATTATGAAAAGTAGAAAAAGGTCGAAAGACAAAACAAAGAGCATAAATGGCAAAAACAAAGTGGCAAAATGAAGGGCAGAGAGGTAGGTAGCATAACCTACTGTTGACCAATTTCCCAGAATAAACATGCCCACAAGGTTACGGACACATTCCCTCCTGGTTTCTGCAGTCCAGTAGTCAATCCCAAACCAACACAAAGCAAGTAATGTTTGAAAGCATGGGCCTCTTGTGCTTTTCAAAATATAAAAGAGAATACAACTTGAATCCAACAAATCTTGTATTAAACTGAACAAAAAAGTTAAAGAGGAAGGGGTAGGCACTCAAGATCATCTAAGAAAAATCCTCTCCTGAGGTTAGAAAACGAAGGGAAAAAGGATGACCCAATTTTAAAGCCAAATCCAAAGAACCTGCCGTTGCTGTTTAACTGTAGCAATCACAGTACATTTTTAGTATACAAATTATTTTTTGCTTTCTCTTTAGTACATGATAAATTATAATGAATATATACAAAAATCTTTTAAATAATTTTGCTATGAATTTTCAGTAAATGTTTGATTTCTATACCTATTTTATATACAATCTGTACCTACTGAAGATTTTTTTCTAATGAAAATGTGAAAACTGAAAATACCTAATTTTAGTTACTTTAAGGAAGTTGCAGAGAGAACAAAAATGGCCATAACAGTCACAATAGGTGCCATTTTCCTAGATCCTAGTCAACTTATAGGTCCAACTGTGTCACATGTCCCGTACATTGCTAGCAATACAGTGGCAGTGTAGATGAACACCCACTTTTTGTTCAAGAGCATAAAACTAGCATTTAGTAAGATGAATATTATATAGACAGAACAGTCACCATTTAGACTCAATCAGGATAACTTGAACTTGCACCGAATCCATAGTCATAACCATAAATACTGCTGGATTTGAACAACAAAACAGGCTTTGAACCTGCTATATTTTTTAACTTCTCCACCATTTCCTGAGCTTTGCCTTTTAAAACCAATGCAGGGAACCAAAGACTCCAATAGACCCCGCAATAGATAACAGTTTGTGAATTTCCTAAAACTGAAAATATCAATCTGAAGATATGGCTAGACACAGTTGCTGGGTTGAGTTAAGTTTTACTGTGAAAGCAGTCTTTAAAATGGAGTTGTGATTCAAAAACACATCAGTAACTAGTGCATAACTACCATTCAAAAACAAAGGGCATACCTGGTAATAATCAACCTCTTTGAAAATAGTAAGGTTAGATAAGGTACTAAATAGGGATGGCTGAAATCAAAATAAATGTTAAAGGTTACCTGCAGTCCAGTGGACAGTCTTTATATCGCTTAATTTTAAAAGTACAGGTGAGCCAGGCAGTGGTGGCACATGCCCATTTAATCCCAGCACTTAGGAGGCAAACAGGTAGATTCTGAGTTCGAGGCCAGCCTGGTCTACAGAGTGAGTTCCAGGAACAGCCAGGGATATATACAAGAGAAACCCTGACTCAACCACCCCCCCAAGGAAAAGTACGAGTAAGGGACTGAAAGAGCTTGATAGATAGCTTAGAAAGTTAGGAGGTGTCCTTCCCTGACAGCCTCTTCTGTGGCCTCCCTTGGCTACCCAAATACTTGTAACTTACACTCATATAGACACATAAAGACACACAAAATCGATCTTCTCTGTGTGCCTCTGTCCTGTCTCTCTGTTTCACTGTCCCTCTCTCTGTCTCTCCACTCTCTCTCTCTCTCTCTCTCTCTGTCGCTCCTCTCTCTGTCTCTCTCACTCTCTGTCTCTCTCTCTCTCTCACTCTCACACACAGCACACACACACACACACACACAACACAACAGAGGGGCATGTAATAGGTAAGGAGAATAATAGAAAACTGGGAAAGGAAAGGAACACTATCAAATATAGTTTTTCTAAGACAACGATTTGAGGAAGATCGTCTTTGTTTGCTGATTCTTAATTTATTACACCTCTTTTAGTGTCGGAAGTTGGCTCAGTGAATAAGAGCACTTGTTGGCTCTTGAAGAGGACCCAGGTTTCAATATCCAGCACCTACCAAATTCTCATAACCATTGTAGCTGCAGTAACCAGAGGATCCAATGCCCTCTTCTGAATTCCTTAAGCACAGTCATGCATGTGGTGCACATGCATGTGTGCAGCAAAACACTCAACACATAATAAAATAAATGAATCTTTAAAAAAAAAGGTATTATTTGTGTGAGAAAGAAGGAAAAAATTCCATAATGTCCATAGCCATAACCACTCTCCCATCTAAACAACGCACAGATTTGATCACTTGGCAAGGTAAAGAGAAACATTTCGAATCAGGGTCTCAGAACAGGGGACCTAGAAGAACCCAGCTCACAACAGCTGCTCAGCAGACTCAGACACATCACATGGATCTGAACAGCATGTCTGGCATCACACACAAATCTTGAAAAGTAGAAAGTTGTGGCTGAGGAGAATGGAAGGACAATCCTTTTAAAGTTCATCTCTTCTAGTAGATCCAGTTATCCCAAATGCCAAGTGTGTTCTTCCCTAAACCACTCACAATTCTAATTCCAGATTTTTCCCTCATTGAATAGACTATCTCCCACAAAATTTTGCTGCACTTCTCAGCTTCTTGATTTCCCTTTGCTTGCACAATGCCCTCATAAATTCAACATTACACATCAAGTAGTACAATCACACGGAGACACACATAGACACAATACAGCTAAATGCAAAGTTCATACTAGGAAATAAATATTCTTCTATTGGTCAATTCATCTCAAGCTGGTTCCCAATGTAACTTTTTGTCTCTTACACATAACATCTAACTCTGCAGAAAAAAATGTCCCTTTAAAGAAATAGGAAAATTCTCTGGAGGCATGGTAGTCAGTTTTTGTTTGTTTTATCTTCTTGTTTGTTTGTTTGTTTGTTTTTTTTTTTTAAATTGGGGGGGTTTGGAGGTAAGAAAAAGCTTTTTGTGCCCCTGAAAAATGTGTTAGTTTTTTTTTATTTTTTTTGGGATCGAGGATTGGTTTTTAAATTTTTTTTTTTCTAAAAAAAAAGAAAAAGATAAAGGATTTGGCTTTCAATTTGGCCCAAACCCCTGAGGTCCAGTTAACCTTTCTCCAAAAAGAAAAATGTCGAGCAAATTCACCCAATTTCACCTTTTTTTCTGTCCCTCACTTTTCAAAAAGATGATTGGATGGTCCCTTGGGGAATGGGAAAAAAACTTGAGAAAATAGAAACGTAACCATGGTTTAAGTAACTGCACTTAGGAGGAGGTTCTTAGGCACTGTGTGCTATTTATAAAGCGCCCGGGGCAATTGTGAATTTAGCACGCACCTCTCTATTGGCAAGAGTATTAAACCTTAAAAGTTACACTTTCTGGACCCAATAAATAGGCGTGAGGACAAGGTTTTCACCCCCCCGGAAAGAAAAGGGAATTTATTTTGATCTGCAGATTAATGACTTTCAAGTAAAAAAGGGTGAAAGAAAAGGGGAAACCCAAACCCGGTGAAGAACAAATAAAAGTATTTAAAAGGGAAGGGGGAAAGGGTGGGGCCCGGGAAGGGGCCACGATTGTTTTTACCCTTAATTGTGAAAATTCCCAAGAGGGGGGGCATTTGCCAATCGGGTTGTCTTCAACACATAAGACTAAACAGAATCTATGTGAGTAGGAAAGGCCCAAGAGGGAGATGGAAAAAAAATTTCCCCCCCACGAAAAGCAACAGAGATTAAAAAATTTTGGGCCATGCAGCCAGCGTTTTTTGTCAAAGCCTTTGTTTCACAATGTCCTGCCCCGTCTTCACCCTTTATTATAAGAAGGTTGACTCAACACTTCTGGGAATTCCTGGGGTGTACAAAAAACCCCTAATTCTTTGTTTTTTCTTTCCCCGGGCAACTTTATGCACAAGGGGAAATTTTCATCTTATTTTTTTAAAACCCCGTCTCCCCCCATGAAATGAAAATGTTTTTATGCCCTTTATTATTTTTTAGTAAAAGATCTTTTCATTCATAAATCCAAAGAAGGTTGGGGTGAGAAACAGTAAGGAAAAGATCATGTTCCCCAGACTTTGGGATGCTTTAATTAAAATTTTCTTAAATTTAACACAGAAGACAAAATAAAATTAAAATAAGCAAATAAAATGGAAGGGGGTGGTGGAAAAAGATATAAGTAAGGGCACTGCTTCTTCCCAGGGCCCCAATTTATTTCTCAATAACTGAGTCGTGGTCCAACTGCTGTAAAATTTCCCCCTCCAAAACCGGGGACTACACCTGTATCACACAATAATTTAAACACACACACACACACAAGAGAGAGAGAGAGAGAGGAAAAAGAGAGAGGAGAGAATTTTAAGTTTAAAATATTTTAATAAATTTTTTAAAAATTGTCTTTTAAAGATATTTTAAAATGATAAAAATTTTTCTTACCTAAACTATTATGTGTTTTAAATTTTTCCCTAACCAATTGAACTAGTAATATTAGAAAGTTTTTTTTTCCATAACCGTGATTGGGTAGTTAGTTTTGTTTGTTTCCACTTAACACCCCCCTTACAGTCACCTTCAAAGAAGGTATCTTAATGAAATGTTTGTTGGCCGGTTGGTTTGGGTTTTGGTTGGTTGGGTTTATTGTTGGTTTTTTTATTGGTTGGTTGGTTTTTTGGTTTTTTTTTCTATCAAATTGACCTTTAGTGTCATGGACATTTTCTTGTTGAGGGGAGGACCCGTCTGTGCCCGTAAATCCCCATCAGAAAAGTAGGAGAAAAAAAAAAAAAAAAAAAAAAAAAAAAAACAGAGAAAAAAAGTCAGTAAGCGTTTTTTTCCTTCCCCGGCCCTTTTTTTTTGAGTCCCAACCCGTTTTCTTGGGGAGGATAAACTTGGAAGTATAAAACCAAATAATGCTCTTCCCCCCTACATTGCTTTTTGGGCGGTGTTTTATCACAGAACGAAAGCAAAATAGAGCAATGTTGGATAAAAGATGGTTTATTTGGTAAACTAAAAAGAGGAAACAAAATGTTGTGTGGAGTTTCCCCTTCCGGTCTGCGAAAGTGAACTTTAACCTGGAACTTTTAACTGCAGAAAAAAGGAAATAAACGGGGGAAAAAGGGAGAGGGTCAATAGAAAAGAGAAAAACAAAAACAAATGATTTTAAAGGAAATAAAAAGTAA
>JAJTUV010006878.1:0-10156 GCA_021653895.1 Mastomys natalensis
GGTTTATATAGGATTTCACAAACTCAGACCCCAAGTTATTGACAGGTTGTCCCCTCCAACCCTAGGGTGTGACCCAGCTGGCAAATTCAGCAAATCATACCTGCACAAATTTTGAAGCTGAAAAACCCAGAGTGTCAGAAGCATTCAGAAGTAGGTTGGTGTATGGGGTGGTTCTGATGCTAAGGTTCTGTTCTCCAATTGGTTCTTAATCTATCAGTAAAGAAACCATGGGGCCAATTGCTGGGCAGAAGAATAGGCAAGACTTCTGGGTCTCCAAAGCAAGCAGACAGATGCAAGGAGAGGAGAGAGAGAGTTCACCATGCTACTGAGGAGAAAAGGTGACTAGCCATGTAAGATCTCTAATGGAGTGACCACAGGCCACTCCTACATGTGGGATTTTGGGATGTTGAGTTAGGATTAAAGGTAATGAGCAACTAAAGTTGAGGACAGATTTAGGGTACTGAACTAAGAGTATTGAGGAGGGCACACTGGCCTAGCAACTGAGCCAATTAAGACACGTTGAAATTGAGCAATGTGTGTGTCTGTTTTTTTTTTCCCCATTGATTCAAGGGAATATGCATGGGAGTTGGTAGCGTGGTTCATTCCAAGGCTTAGGCAGGGTAGCAAAAGTACATGCAACAGACAAGACAAAGTGTCAAAAGCATGCCAGGATCAGGTGGGACTCTTCCATAACAGTATAATTTGCACAAATCTTGTTATAAGATACAGTAGAAAATGAAATAAACACTCTAACAAAATTAAGTCATTAAAAGAAAAAAGATATAGTGACCCATTGACCAAATGACAACACTTAAGAGAAGAAGAAGATGTGAATTTGCCCCCATGATAAATAAGTTTAAATGGTATCTCGAAAGAGAGTCAGTGCCTAAATGCTTGCAGTATGTTAGCAAAGAGATGGAACTGAAAACTGCAAAAGTGAAACTAAAAAAAAGCTTTTTATAATTAATCACTCTTCCTGTACGCTCACCAACAGGCTGGACAGAGCAAGGATTGATAAGTAAATTTGGGTATCGTGCATTTGCTCTTCATTAATTCAGAAAAGCCTCCCTAGAATCCAATATGACTAACTCATTGCTGTCTTTATTTCTTGTCTCTCACATCATTTCAGTAAAGAGATGAGTTTTCTAAGAGTGTAACATGCTTTCCCCCAGAATATGTATCATATTTGAAGTTATAACTTTGCAAATATGCAGACATGCACTCATGGGTACACGCCTTGAAACAAAAATTATTTATTTTTTAAATGTTTCTTGTTAAACTGTGAATCTCGAGTTAAGAGCCCAGACCCTTCTCTTCTTGGGTCCCTAATATAATGGTTTGTCTAGGGAATTAAAATACTTGAAGGATACAGGAAAAACTATGAAGTTATACTGTAGCATTCTGTGATGTGTAACCTTAAAATTTTTCTAAGACCAAGTTATTAAGTAGAGGCTGAAATGAGTCATTCTATGTTATAAAGGAAATCTATTCTGGTGGGGGAGGAGTGGAAGGAAATTGACGGGGAAGAAACTGAGATAAAGAAAACCAATTAAGCCCATTTTCTATGCAATCAAAATGAATTCAGTAGGAGCATGAGCCACTAGGGAGTCCCAGGTGAAATGAACCACCTTGGACAGCTGTGGGTCACTGAAGTAATCACAGGAATAAACGTTCTACTGCAAATAGAAGTGTATTACCTGAGGGTTGAGAGATGCATTGATCTGCAAGTATAATGACAAGTCATTAGGAGTTCTTTAAACCTAAAATTGTTTAAAGCAGTAGCAGTAGTTTCTCCTCTGGGCTTTTGACATATATCAGTCATAGATCATAGACCATAGAGCCTGGTATGGGCTTTATTTTTCTGGATGAGGACTTAAATCCAATCAGAAAATGGTTTTTTAAACTCCCATGATATTTGTGCCTTTATTTATTTTTTATTTATTTATTTATTTATTTAGTATTTGTGTGTACATGCAAACATGTAGAAGTCAAAGAAAAACTTGTGGGATTTTTTTTTTATTCTTCCATCTTGACAGTCCCAGGGATCAAACTCAGGTAATTGAGCTTGAAGGCAAGGGTCTTTAAATCTGCTAAGCTAAAGTACCTTTGTATAAAAAACCAGTATGTTTTATCTTCGAGGACTTTTTTCCTGGTACCTCAGGATTTTAAGCCTTGAAAGTAGATATATCTTTTGAGCATGATTTAATTCTGGAAGGCCTGAAAGAATGGTTGTGTGCTCTGGTGCAAAACAAATTTTCCATGAGCAATATCTCATGGACCTGACTACACAACTTTCAAGTACTTTTATTTTGCTGGATAATCATAAAGTGTATTGAAGTACAAGTCATATTTATTTCTTTTATAGTTTACAGGATATTTTTCCTTATGTTAGGCTATCAAGAGGATATATATATACATATACATATTTCATACCTACTCCACACTTCCTCATACATATGTACTTATAAAGCATCAAAGTGTTCAAATAAAATCTTTATTGATGATGTTTATCCTTCTGCAACTGCACACTTCAGTTGAGGATTTCAAAATAAAACAGACAAGAATTTTCACATGGTTCTTGTAATCAAACCACAGTCCTTGTGCTTGTTCTGTAATCATTCTGTCCCTAAGATAGAACTCCAGATCTCAGGCAAGAATATGGTGGTGATAAATTAAAAATTCCAAAGGAAAGGGGAAGATGTTTTGAGCTCTAAGACTTCTTAATTCACAATGGTGCTACAAATTAGGTGATTGGAGGATGAGGGAAATGGTTTTATCCTCTAGAGTACTTGGCAAGGTCCAGTTTTATCCCCCAAAAAAGAGAGAAGATAATGGGGGAATTTTTTTGATATGACTGTACACGATTTCAACACTGTCCACCAGAGTGCAAAGGGGCAGAGGCTGTGAGTACTGCCACAGCCTGCACACATCATGGGCATCTTGGGGAAAGGATTCCATCAACCATAGCCTAGAGAAACACTAAGGAAAATGAAAAATATTTTTCTCAGCCATTTACTTCCTTTACCAGCAGAGTAGCTGCTGGCTTGGTTTGGATTGTTCAGGTCTCATAAAATCTTCTGGACAAAGGGGGTGTTTCATCTGCGGATCAGAAAAAAACCTGTCTGGGAACCATTTGGAATCTATCCAGAAAATCCTTTAATGTTCCATTCTTTCTCTAGTGAGAGAAACTCTAGCTATGGCCGAGTCTAAAGAGCTCCACAGGGGGCAGCAGAAGGTGGACTTTCCCCAATGCGTAAGTTGGGAATCTATGAGAAAGATGGAAAATTTGTAAGAGTGAAAATTTCTTTCTGAAGAGGGTGTCAAAATTCAGGGCTTATGAAGCCCTCTTCACATAAACCAGTTGAGGGATGTCTTTCTTGTTTCTTCATTCTATCTAGACTTTGACCTGGTGCTTTCCCCAATACAACAGGGGAAGCTAGCTGAATCTGCTTCTAGTCAGAATTTAGGAGGGAACATCAACTTGATGAATCTAGCTCTGTGCTTGTCTTTTAGAAACAGTTTAAGATGATATGATTCAAATTTTGTCTTCCCAAAGCAAGTAAGGGCAAATATCCCATCAGGAGGTTAAATGCCTGGAGATAGCTGTTATGAGGCATGTTGACTAATTTATGGTTATTTTCAATAAAATTATGCGAAAGAGAAATTATAATCTCTCATCTCGTTATGAACAGTACTTTCCATTAATATATTCTTTTATGCTTGGGACCCTTTTCCTTCTTCCCGGGGTTTCTCAACGGACTTGATACAAAGGAAGGTACCTACCCTTACTGAAATTGATATGCCTGTTTTTTTATTGTTTTTTTTTTGAAACCTTGGGGGCACCTGCTCTTTCTGAAGATAAACAAAGGAGGATGGATTAAGGGACAGGAGGCCCGGGGAGAGGGTTAGAAAACTTCAACAGATGGGAAAAATAAGAGAAGAATAAATTTAAAAAACGGGAAAAAAAATTTTTCCCTTTTTTTTTCAATTTTTTTCTTTGCTTTGGGTTGAATATAAGTACCCCCTCCAAAAAATGGTTTTTAAAGGCTTCCCTTTTCAGGGGGTTTGTCATTTTTTTGGGGGAGGGCAGACTATAAAACCCCCAGGTGCAATCTCCCTGGAAGAAGAAATTTTCAGCGGGGGCCGGGTTGGAAAAAGTGAAACCTTTTTTTGGGTTCTAAAACTTTTTTCTCTCTGCCTTCGGGACTTAACCCTCACTATGTGTTCCCCAAGCCTTTGAAACTGTATTTTTTCCCCTTGCCATGATAAAATTTCCCCCTCCCCAAAACCTGTGACCCAAAAAACAAACTCCTCCTTCCCTTGTTTTTTTGTCAGACTTTCTGTCTCATTCTGCTCAAGTAATAAAAAACCCTTTTTTTGTTTATGTGATGTATAGGGGTTTAATTTAAAGGGCCCCTTTGGCCCCATTCTAAAACATTCTTCCCAATTTTCCTAATAATCGGGTAGTTATTGGGCTTAAAAAATAGTGCCCTATTTTAAATTGCATGACTTTAAACAAATTCCCCTTTTTTTTCCCTTGCTGCCACCCTTCTTCTAGGGAAATGAAAATGGCATAGCGACAAATTCCATACAAGTCTTTCAAAAGGGGAGAGAAAAAGAGAGAAGAAGAGAAAAGAGAGAGAGGAAGAGACAGGGGAAAAGGAGAGAGAAAGGAGAAAAAGGGAGGAAAAAACTTGGGGAATCCATAAAAAAAAAGAAATAAAGAGGGTCAGTTACTTTTTGGGTTTTTTTTAATTTTCTTTTTTATACTTTTGTCAAATCTCGGTTTTTTCATTAATAAATTTCCTACAATGTTTTCCCTTTTTGCCCCTATATGCTTTTGAAACAATAGATTAAATAAAGGGGAATCGTGGGTTAGAGACCTTTAGAAATAGAAGTTTCCCAAAAGGGTTTTTGAAGAAAATGTGGGAAATAAGATTTTAAAATTAAACTCTAAGTACTCCAATTCTTTTAACTTTAAGGGGCCTTCCCCTTTTGCCCCAAACCCCTTCGATTTAAATTTCCCCCCATTACCCCGGGGGGGGGGGGGGTCAAATTATAAATATAAAATGTATCAAAACATTAAATCTGAATTTGCTGGAAGCTGAACATTTTTTCTCTTCTTTTTTTTTAACACGATCAAAATAAACACCCCACACACATACACCAAAAAGTAAAAATGTGTGATTCTTTTTTTCCCTAAAGGGGAATAGGGAAAATCATAAAAAATTATAATTTCCCGTAAAAATGAGGCCCAACATGTCACCCGATATTTTATTAAAGAAATATTGAAACCCATCCATGATGTTAAATGATACTCAATATTTTTATTTTTTTTGTAATCTAAAAAGAAACCACTATGTGTTTTTTTCCTTAAAAAAAAAGGGAAAAAATAACAACAGCCCAGATTTGAAAAGGACAAAAAGCACCAAAAAAACCCGACCTATACCTCTGGGGAAAAAAAAAAATATTTTTTTTTCTTTTTTTGTGTATTTGTGGTGGACATACTGGGAATCCAAAACTCAATGTCAGGTATTTTTCTCTGTAATTATTTTCCCAGGGGTTTTTTAAGGAAAGGTTCTCTTACTGAAGTGGGGTCTTTAAAATTTGGATGGACCCCAAAAAAGCAGGCACCCAGTGTACACCTCCCTGGGCATTCCTAGTTTTTGGGAAATTTAACAGGCATACATGCCATGCCTGGTCCCTTTCCTGTGGGGGGCGGAAATGGAATCATATCTTCTTTAATTGTGTACAAGTACATTACAAATTAAACCAAAACCCCCAAAACCCCTAGAATAAAATGATTTTTTTTTCACTTTGGAATTTATGTTTAAACAATTCTTAAAAAAGATCAACATTTTAATTATTTTTTTGGTTAAAACAAACCCAGTCCTAAGTTTTGCTTTAGGGAAATGAAATTTAAATTTTTGGGCCAAAAAACCCCATTTTTTTGATATGAAATTTTACAAATCACCAAAACCCTAAAAAAATACAAAAATTTTCCCTTTCAAAATAAGATGGGGGAAAAACCCATCACTACACACAATTCATGAGGACAGAAGTCTCAATCAAAAGAAAAAATCTATTGCATACAACAGTATGCTGAATCTCAGATGCATTGAGGCAAAACAAAACCAGTAAATTTTGCTAAGGCGCATGCTACTTTGGACTCCCCCTTAAATGGCATTTTTTAAAAAAAGCAAAATGTGGGGAAAAGAAAACAGTTTGGTACGGGCTAACATTTAAAGGGAAGGAGGGTTAAAATTTGTTTATAAGGAAAGTTTGAGAGGGCCAGACAAGTTTTTGCCCATTTTTTTAAAAAAACTCACAAATTGTACAGTGGTAAGTGAAAAACATAAATTTAAATTTAAAAAAAATAAGTTTAACATTGTAAATTTAAAACATCTTTGATGAAAACACTAAATTAAAATCATATTCTGTATTACATGTGTGTGCACAAAATGAGAGGCCAAAACAATTTTAAAAAATACTACCCACCCAAGTTACCTCCCAATCTAAAAAAAAAAAAAAATTCAAAATTTTAAATAGGTTCTTCATTTGTATTTCCCAAAAAATTTAAAAACATTGCAAAATGTATTACAATTTAAACATTTTCCCCTAGGGCTTGACATTATTTTAAAATGCTGTTAGACTTTTTCTGATTTTGGCGTGCCAGGAAAAGTGTGTGTTTTGTGCACGTGTATGCACAATTCCTGTGTGCATGAAGGGTTAACACATTGGCCCTTTTCTCACCCCTCACCCTTTTCCTTTTCTTTTTTACCCAAAAACATTTTGTCTTCCCCCCACTTTTTTTGCTTTTGCAACCATGAAGTGCCACTTTTTTGGGCACCCCCTGCAGTTTTTCAGATGTTACCACATAAGAAATTTATTTTTTTTTTTTTTTTAATTGTTTTTCGAGACAGGGCTTCTCTGTTTACCCCGGGGGCTTTTCCTGGAACGAAATCTGTAGACCAGGCTGGCCTCGAACCAAAAATTTCCCCTGCCTCTTTAAATTATTTTTTTTGTATTGCCTGTTGAATATTTTTAATTTTCAAAGCTTTCATTTTTGGGCTGGGGAGTTTTACATCTATTTTACTTATTTTATTCATGGAATATGAAGTTTTCCAAACCTCCTAAAACACAGGGGCCCCTGTGGAAAGCCATCCAATTAAAACTTTTAAACATTTTCCTTACCGCCCAAAAGGTTTCCCCCACGCCCAGTTCTTTTTTTAACTAATAGAAAAATTTTGGGGAAATTAATTATTTGTTGATTCATTAGCAGAGTTTTAAATGACGGTTATAAAGGAGTGTGAAAAAAGAAGGGTGTTGTTGTTTTTTTGGGGGTAAAGGGGCTGCTGATTTATGGAATAACCCAAAAAGGGAAACCCGAGAGGGGACAACTAAATTGACATGTAAAAAAAATACTGGGGTTTGGGGAGAGAGTGAGCGTTTGGCATCTCCAAGAAAGCTGTCTTAAGCAGAATCCATGCTTTCAGGTTTTACCCATGATTTGACTTTAAGTTTTTTTCTTTCACTGCTCTTTAAAACCTGTTCCCCCAGAACCTCTTTCCAAGCAGAGGGGGTCCCTTTACAAATCTTGACAATGGGGGTTGCCTAAAAAAAAATGGCAAGATGACAACCCCCAGTCCCGTTTAAAATGGGGGGAAAATTTCTTTAAGGTTTTAAATACAGGGAAAACAACAGCTGCTGAGACGGGAGAATCGTTTTCCCCATAATTGTTTCCCTTTCCCCTTTCAGTTAGCTTTAAAAAATTTTGATCATTTTGAACCCAAAAATACCCCAAATTTTAAAAAGGGGGGTTTTTTGAATTTTTGGGGGGATTGGGGGGGGATTTGAGAAAAAAGTTTAAAGGGGATAGAGGAAGAAGGAATAAAAACATGAAAAAAAAGTACTCAACTATAAAAGTCTTTAAAAACCTTTAAAAATTTTAAATTAAAAAACCCAAAAGCATTGGGGTTATTTCCACATTTTAGAAATTTTGTTTTTGTGTGTTTCTGCAATTTTTCTTTAAAAAGTTTTTCTTGCATGATGGCGCTGTTTTTCTACTCTAACCCTTAAATTTTGGGGGAGTGGGGTTAATTTGCAAAGTTTTTTAGTATGGAGGTAAGGGCCCAGGCCCAAACAGGCATTTAAATTTGAGGGGTTTTAATTTTTTTTGTCCACTTAACCCAAACCCAAAATGTCTCAAAGCACCTCTGAAAAAGAGTCACCAATTTCAAATTTTTTCTTTCTTTCTTTTTTTTCTTTTTTTTTTTTGAGACAGGGGTTTTTCGTATGGTCCCCGGCTGGCCCCGAACCATTTTTTTAGACAGGCTGGCCTGGAAAATTTAGAAATCTGCCTGCCTCGGGCCCCCCAAGTGCCGGGAAATTAAAAGGGGGTGGCACCACTGCCGGTCAAATTTATTTCTTTCAATAATTTCCCCTTAGGGTGCAAACATCAGCCAGAAGACCACATGGTCCAAAAATCCTCCCCCTGTGATCTCAGCAAGGGCTTCTTCTTGGGAGAGCTAGCCCCGAGAATTTGGGGTAAAAGACAACCACACAAGGGGTACAAGATAGTTATTGAAGAAGAAAAATTGAAATGCACAACACACACAGACATCACAAAACCCCCAAAATATATATATGTTGGTATATATTAAAATATGTGGTTTTGTGTGTAAAAAAATTTTATATATATATATTGTTTGTGGTGTGTGTGTGTGTGTGTTGTGTGTGTGTAGATAAGGTAATAATTCCCCAGTAAATTCTTTCCTTTTGGGACTCATTTTTTGCCCCTTTTTTTCAAGAAAGAGATTTCTAAATCAGTCCAGGAAAATTTTTGGGACCAACTGAAGGAATCACAAGGTGGGTTTTTCCCCCTTAGAAATGCTCCCATGTTTAAATTTTTTTAACTGGGATAAAATTTAGGGCCCAAAACTGGGGTTTTAGCATATAAGTAAGAAGAATATATATAAAATATAATTTTAGTTACATGAATCATAGCAACTCAGTTTTTTTATTTTGCCCCCCAATTTTTTTTTAAGATAAATTTTTCCCGTTACAATTTCTTTTTCTCAAAAAACTTCCCTCCCCTTTAGGTAAGTAGTGATGGTTTTTTCCATTTTTTTTATGAGGGGACCCTTTTGGGGGGAATTCAGATATACTTTCCTAGCCCCAAAAAAAGGGCTAATTCCATTTCTCGTTTCCGATAATTGAAAAACCGTTTTAAGACATAGAATTTTTGGCATTCTTCCCCTTTCTGGGGGTTTTTAAAAATGAAAAATTCAATAGGTAACGGGGATTGGGTAGTCATAGTTTCCAATCAGGTTAACTATATCTTTTTTCTTTTTTATGTGCAGTTGTGGGAAAGTTTTGGGGAGTGCATGTATGTGGGCTGTGTTAGTGTAGTCTATTTTTCTTTCTTCTTCCTTTTTTCTGAGATTGAAATTTTTGGGTTTAATTTTTTTCCTAAAAAAATATTTCATGGTTTTTTGCATTTTCTTTTGGGGGTGAAGTGAAGTGGAAATGTGAACTGAAGCTCACCCAAACCCACTTAAAGTTGTTAGATTTTCCTAAAGATTTCTAATGCTGTAATTAATTACTAATTGTTGTTTTTTACAAATCACTGCACATCCAACAAAAAGCTTTTATAAATTTTAAATTTTATGAAAGGGAAAAGAAAAATTGAGCAAAGAAATTTAAAATGCAGTAAGAACACACTCTATTAAATGATTACAATTTTTTAGAATTTTTTTAAATGCAGGGGAAATTTTTTTAAATTTACTAAGGTAACAAGGGCTTCCCGAAATAGCAGCTTTTGACATATTGCCAAAATCCCAAAATGACACATATTTTTTTTCAGAATCAAATATTAATATTTGGTCACTCCTAAGAAAAAGTTAAAAAAAATAATTTTTTAAAAATTTTTCTTACTTTTCCCTTTGTGAGGCCCCCTTTAAAAATTTTCTTATCGGGTTTAGACTTCTTTCCTTTATTTTGCATCACCCCGGGATGTCTTTAAAAAAAAAATAAAATTTTGTTTTTTAAAAAGGAATACCTAGAAATACGGTCAGTGCTATGCCCAAAATCTTTTTCTCCTCAAGTAGGGGAGTAGGAAAAGAAATTTTATTTGGGTTTTTATTAAAATTAATTT
>JAJTUV010006923.1:0-16619 GCA_021653895.1 Mastomys natalensis
CCAGACCTTGCATTTACCTGCTGAGTCACGTAAGACACGGGTAAGGGAAGTGCCTAAGTAGCCCTCTGCCTTGAGATTTGCCATATACTCCAATAGAGGCTGGGGGATGTAGGTAATTAAGTTTTCCCCTCCTAACTCCTCCCCTGATACTCTCCAATTAAGGAAACCCCTCCTGGCTTTTGCGGGGAGCGCACCAGATTCACCATTCTTGTCAATAAAATTACTTCATGGAAACTCAATTCCACGTGTCTGCATAGGCCTACTTCTACTCTGTGACTGCCTCGACCATGTGGGAACTACAGCATCCCAGGCGGGAAGTGCTCCAGACCAGGCTTCTGCTTCAGCCCGCTCCTCCTCCGCTGCCTCCTCAGACATGGGCCTGAATCCTTGCGTGAGACCCTGCCCCAGTCGCGGGCCTACCTCCGCCACCACGCGGGAGGCTTTGGGGCCCTGGGCACCCGCCTGAATTTGTTTCCCACACTCAGGTAGTGATATGTCCAATTTTCTGAAGAACCGCCAGACTGTTTTCCTATGTGGTTGCACCATCTTGCAATCCACCAACAATGGAGGAGTGTTCCTCTTTCTCCACATCCTGGCCAGCATCTGCTATCACCTGAATTTTTTATTTTAGCCATTCTGACTGGTGTGAGGTAGAATCTCAGGGTTGTTTTGATTTGCATTTCCCTGATGACCAAGGATGCTGAACGTTTCTTTAAGTGCTTCTCAGCCATTCTCATTTCCTCAGTGAGAATTCGTTGTTTTAGCTCAAAATTCCATTTTTAATAGGGTTATTTGGTTGTCTAGAGTCTAATTTCTTGAGTTCTTTGTATATATTGGATATTAGTTCTCTATCGGATTTGAGATTGGTAAAGATCTTTTTCCCAATCTGTTGGTTGCCGTTTTGTCCTATTGACAGTGTCCTTTGCCTTACAGAAACTTTGCAATTTTTGAAGTCCCATTTGTCAATTCTTGATCTTAGAGCATAGGCCATTGGTGTTCTGTTCAGGAACTTTTCCCTGTGCCTAGGTATTCGAGGGTCTTCCCCACCTTCTCTTCTATTAGTTTCAGTGTGTCTGGTTTTATGTGAAGGTCCTTTATCCACTTGGACTTGAGCTTTGTACAAGGAGATAAGAATGGATCGATTTGCATTCTTCTGCATGCTGTCCTCAGTTGAACCAGCACATTTGTTGAAAATGCTGTCCTTGTTCCTGGATTGTTTTAGCTCCTTTGTCAAAGATCAAATGACATAGTTGTGTGGGTTCATTTCTGGGTCTTCAACTCTATTCCACTGACTTCCTGCCTGTCTCTGTCCAATACCAGGCCGTTTTTATCACTATTGCTCTGTAGTACTGCTTGAGTCAGGGATGGCAACTCCTCCAGAAGTTCTTTTATTGTTGAGAATGGTTTTCGCTATCCTGGTTTTTTGTTATTCCAAATAAATTTGGAATTTCTTTTTTCTACCTGTAAAAAATTGATTTGGGTATTTTACTGGGTTTGCATTGAATCGTAGATTGCTTTGGCAAAATGGCCATTTTTACTATTTTAAACCTGCCAAATCCTTTCAGGGGAGATCTTTCCATTTCCTGAGATCTTCTTCAATTTTTTCTTTTCGAACTTGACGTTCTTGTCATAAAATTTCCTGCTTGGTTGGGTTCCCCCCTAGGTATTTTATTTTTGTGACTTTTGGGAAGGGTGTCATTTCCTAATTCTTTTTACCCTGTTTACTTTACATAGGGAAGGCTACTGATTTTTTGATTTGTTTTTTAAAACTGCCCCCCTTGCTGAAGTTGTTTTCAGGTTAGGAGTTCTCTGGGGGGTTTTTTGGGGTCATTAAAGTTATACCATATCATCGTAAATAGTAAATTTTTTGGGATTTTCTTCCTTTCCTTTTGTTTTCCCTTTTGACTTTTTTGTTTCTAATTGCTCGGGCTAGGACTTCCAGTATATTTTGGGTTTGTAGGGAAAAAAGGGGGCACCCCTTGTCTGTCCCTGATCTTAAGGGGCTTCAAGTTTCTCTCCATTTATTTTGATGTTGGCAAAGGGTTTGCTGTATTTTCTTTTACTTTTTTTTAGGATACCCTTAAAATTTCCTGATCTTTCAAAACCTTTTACCATGGGGGGATGTTGAATTTTGTCAAATGCTTTCTCAGTCTAGTGAGTATCAGTGTTTTTTTTTTTGAGTTTGTTTATAAGGGGTTTACATTGAGGGATTTCTGAATATTGAACCTCCCGCATTCCGGGGATAAAGCCCCTTCATGTGGAGATTTTTTTGGTGTTCTTGGATTGGGTTTTTCAAAAATTTTTTTGAGTATTTTTGCATAGATATTCATAAAAAATTTCTGAAGTTCTTTTCTTTGTTGGGCTTTGCGAGGTTTGGTATGAGTGTGACTTTTGCTTCATAGAACAAATTTGGGGGTAGGTTCCTTCTTTTCTTTTTTGTGGAAAGTTTGAGAAATTGGTATTGGTTTTTCCCTTAAAGATTTTATAAAATTCGTGAAAACCATCTGGTCCGTGTTTTTTTTTGGTGAGGAGACTTTTAATGACTGTGCTTTTTCTTTAGGGGTTAGGGACTGTTTAGATGGTTTATTTGCCCCTCATTTAACTTTGGTCCCTGGATCTGCAAAAAAATTTGGGTCCTTTTCACCAATTTTCCATTTTGTTGAGTATGGGCCTTTGTAGTAGGATCTGATGTTTTTTTTAATTTCCTTTTTTCTTTGTTATGTCTCCCTTTTCAGATCGATTTTATTAATTTGGGTACTGTCTCGTCCCCTTGGTTAATCGGCTAAGGGTTTTTCTTCTTGTTTTTTTAAAAGAACCAATCCGGGTTTTTTTGATTTTTTTGTTTATTCTTTTTTTTTATTGTTGATTTCACCCCTGAGTTTGATTATTTCCTGACGCCTGCCCCTCTTGGGTATTTGCTTCTTTTGTTTAGGCTTTCGGGTGTGCTGTCAAGTTGTTAATGTTGCTCCCCAAATTTTCTTTTTAAAGGCACTTGAGCTAGAGTTTTCCATTTAGCACTGCTTTCATGGAGTCCAAAATTTTGGGTATAAGTTTCCTTTTTTCTTTAAAATTCTAGAAATCTTTAATTTTTTTCTTTATTTTTTCCCTTGAGAAAAATCATCATTGGTAGAGCTTTGTTCAGTTTCCACACCGGGGGGGTTTTCCCCTTTGGGTTCGTCATTATTAAAGCCCCATTTATCCGGGTGATCTGTTGGGATGCAAGGGTTATTTCAATTTTTTTGTATCGTTGGGGGTTTTTTATGACCAATTATATGATTTTTTTGGGGGAAAAGGGTACCTGAGGTGCTTAGAAGGGTAATTCTTTTGCTTTAGGACGAAATGTTCTTAGTACTTTTTTAAAATCCATTTGGTCCATAACTTCTTTTTAATTTTCAAGGTCTTTTTTTATTTTCTGTTTCCATGATTGTCCATTGGAGAGTGGGGTGTTAAAATCCCCCACTATTATTGTGGGGGGTGCAATGTTGCTTTGGTTTAAAAAGTTTCTTTTTGTTTTGGGGGTGCCCTTGCATTGGGAGTGTAGAGTTAAAAATTAGATTTTCATTTGTAATTTTTCCTTTGATGAGTATAAGTGTTTTCCCTTATCTTTTTTGATTATTTTTGGGGTTAAAAGCGTTTTTATTGATATTAAAAGGGATACTCGTTGTTTCTTGGTTTTGCTTGGAAAATTGTTTTCCCCCTTTTACTCTGGGGAAATGTCTTTTTTTCCGGGTGCGTTTCTTGTTAGCAAAATTCGGGGCCTTTTTATGTACCAGTTGATGTTTCCCTTTTTTTTAAAATTTGGGGAAATTGGAGTATTGAATGTTAAGAGTGTAAGGAAAAATGATTGTTGTTTCCTATTTATTTTTGTTTTTAGAGGGGGGGGAATTATTTTTTTGTGTAGCTACCTTATTTGGGGGTTTTGTTAAGATTATTTCTGTGCTTTTTTCTGGTTGTAGTTTCCTTTCCCTTTGTTGGGGTTTTCCATAATTTTTGAAAGTGCTGGGGTTTTGGGAAGTTTCTTTTGTGCCAAATTTGTTTTTTGTAGGGGGAATTTTTTTTGGTTTCTCCACATTTGATTGAGAGTTTTGCGGTTACAGTCGGCTGGATTTTCTTCCCTTGGGGGTCTGTTTGATATTCAAACGGGGACCTTTGGTTTTTTATAGGGTCTCTGGTTTTTTGAAAAAAGTTGGTGTAATTTCTTGAAAGGGGTCTGCCTTTAAAAATATTTACTTGGACCTTTTTCCCCCTTTATTGCTTTTTGTATTTTTTCTTTGGTTTTTTGTGCATTTGGTTTTTGATTATTTGTGACGGGAGGTATTTCTTTTCGGGTTTAGGCTGGTTTGTGTTTGTGGGCTTCTTGTATGTTTTATGCTCCCGTTCTTTGGGGTTGGGAAATTTTTTTTTCCTAAAAAAATTTTTTTTAAAATTTTTTTTATGCCTTTTAAAAATTGTTTTTTTTCTCACTCTCTTCATTTAAACCTTTTTAATCCTTAGTTTTGCTCTTCTCATTCGTTTCTTGGATTTCCTGGATGTTCTGGGTTAGGAGCTTTTTGCATTTTGCATTTTCTTTGGACTTTTTGGTCAATTTTTTTCCATGGTATTTCCGAAACATGAGATTTTTCTCTCTATTCTTTATTTCTTTTTGATGCTTGTGTCTATGACCCCTGATTCTTTCCTACGTTTTTCTTTATCTCCAAAAAGTGTCCCCCCCCCCTTTGAGTTTCTTTTTTTTTATATTTCCTTTTTTAAAATCCGGATGGTTTTTTGTTCAATTTCCTTCCCCCTTTTTGGTTGTATTTTCTTGCCATTTTTTAAGATTTTTTTTCCCCTCTTTAAAAGGGGGCTTCTATATTTTCCCTGTGTTCTCTTTCAATTCTTTAAAGGGATTTTAGTGTTTTCCCCCTTTAAAGGCTTCTACCTGTTTCCCCTGTATTCCCTGTATTTTTTTTTTTAAGGGTTTTACTTTATGTCCTTCTTAAAACCTTTAACATCATCATTGAAATTTGATTTATTTCTATCCTGTTTTTTGTTGATGGGAAATCCGGGCTTGCATTGGAGCGGGGTTTCTGATAAAAGTCAGGTAACTTTGGTTTCTTGCTTGTGCTTGCTTGCCTTTTTCGCCCATCTGTTGACTCTAGTGTTACCTGGCTCATGTTCTAGGGGAGTCTTTTTCCCTTTCAGTTATCTTGCTTGGGGTCGAACCCCTCAGATTCCAAGGGGCCCTATTTTTTTCCTGTGATCCTAAGCTCCCCCGCCTGGATCAGTAGGTCCTCCCTTTTGCTCTGAATCCCCATAGGTCCTCTGGGATGTGTAAGTATAAAATTTTTCCACAGGGCAACCAGCAAGGTTTGCCCCCAAGCAAAAGGACCGGGGCTCCGGGGGACGGTTTAATTACTTATTTATTTTTAAAAAGAACAACACAATACCCCCATCCCTTTGTTTTAAATTCTTGTGTTTAGCGATCTATTTTTAATCCCCCCTACTTCAACTTTAATTTTTTAAAAATTTTTTTTTAAAAACACTAATCTATATATCTGAAATCTGTTGAAGTTTTTTGCAAAACCCCAAATTTTTTACTTCAAAAAATAAGTATTTGCTTTTGCCCGCCCCTCAGTTTGAATGGGGAAATCTGGGTACGTTTTAAAAGCATTTTTCTTGTTTTTTCCCCTTGCACTGTTTCCTTTTCAAAATTTTTCCTAAGGCCCCTGGTGTTTTTCCCAATTTCAGTCCCAAATAAAATTTTCTCTGCCCACCCGTTGCAGAAAGGCCCTTGAAAAAGTGACTTAGGAAAAATTTATTGGGGTTCACGCAGAGGTGTTAAAATTTTAGGAGCATGAAGCAACCATTAAAAAAAGATATATTTTCAAGACAACTGAAAACGAATGCGGCTTTGGGGCTTTCCCCAGAGTGCCCAGTGAATTATTCCCTGAACCAAACCCCCTTTTAAAATTCTATTTCCCCTAAAAGGAACCCCAAAGAGAAAAGTTTTTCCCTTTTTGCTCCTCCTCTGTTTTTTTTTATTTTTAATTTTTACACAGGATTGCTCCCCGAAAACCCCCCCCCGGGGCCCCCCCAATACCCTTTATCCCTCCTTTAAAGCAAGGGAACCTCACCCAAAGGTCCCTGCAGGGCAATCTCCCTCCCACAAGCCACAAGGCACCCTTTTTGGTTTGGGGAAAACCCCGAAAGCAACAGTTTTGGGGAAACCCCCCCAATCTTTTGGGAATACCCAACTCTACAAAGTCAGGGGGGGTCAAAGGTTTACAAAAAAACCTTTTTTGAGGGGCACCCCCTAAAAAAAAATTTTTTTTTTTTTTTGAGAATTTCCACCGCCCTCACCCCCATTTTTCCAAAAACCGGCTCATCCAATGTTGGCTTAGCTCCCTCGAAACGGATCTGGGCCTCGGAATTTAAGGCCCAACATTTTTTGAGCTGGGTTAACTCCCGGTTATTCTCCTCCACCTTTCCACAAAATCGCGAGGCTAATGGGCCGAAAAATACAATTTTCTTTACCTTTCTTTTAAGAACCCAAGCCATTCCCCTTCTTTAAAAAGTTGGGTGTTAAAAACCCCCAAAAGGCCCTTTTATTTGGGACCCCTTTAAAAAAGCCCCTTGTTAAATTAAAACAACCGGAATTTTTCTACCCAAAGAAAGATTTTCCCTACTTAAAAAAAAAAAACAATTTTCAAAGAAACTTGCTGGGTTTCAAGTTCCCACCCTCCCTGATTTTTAAATTAAATAAAATTAAAAGGAAAAAAAGGTGGTATTTTGGAAACAGTTTTTAAGAATTGAAAACCGAGGGCCCCCGAAATAAACCCTCATACCACGCACTTGTTTTTTAAAAACCCCGAAAAATTTAAATTAAAATAAATGACCAAATGTCCAATTTAACTTTTCTGCTTGTAGAAAATCAATAAATCCAAAATCACCAAAATCTCCATTATCAAAACCCAATTTAAAACAAATTACCAAAAACTTTTAGACAAATGTTTAAAATCCCGATTAATTTCAAGCGTTTGTCAAAACACCGTCTGCCCCAAATTTAAAAAATGCAAAGGCGGGGGTTGGCAACGCCTTTTAATCCCCGGGGACAAAGGGTTTTTATTCCCAGCCTGGTCTCGAGTGTTTTTCCGGACACCCCGGGGTAAAAAGAAAACCCTGTCTCAAAAAAAACCAAAAAAAAAAAAAAAAAAAAAAAAAAATTGAAAAATGGCCCTTCATAAATTAAAAAGCTTCTGTAGGAAAAAGACATGTCAATAACAAAACAAGACAAAACAACACTACAACTGGGAAAGGATCCTTACCCCCCCAAAATTGAAGGACTAATACCAAAATATAAAAAACTAAAAATTAGACTAAAAAACCCCAAATCAAACCCAATTAAAAATGGAGACAGAAAAAACAAAATTTATAAAATTTGGGAAATTTGGGATCATCAAAAGTATTTAAAAAAATTTTTTAACCCCTTATTTTCCCGGGAAAACTAAAATTCAAAATGACCCCAATCTTTTACTCTGTAGGAGTCAAAGATCAAAAATTAATTTAAAAATCCCATGCGAGAAGGATGTCCAAGGGGGGAAAAGTCTTTTTTTTGTTGGGGTACAAATTTGTACAACCATTTTGGGAAAAAATAAATTTTGGCGGGTTTTTTCCCAAAAAACATAAAAATTTTTAAACCCCAAGCCTTTTGGGGAGGTTTCATTTTAAACACTGTATCTCCTAAGAAAATAAAGATTGGGCTTTGTAAGGACAAAAACAAAAACTTTCATCCTTTTCCTAATTGTTAACTTAAATTTGACATCACCCTTTTGGGCGGGAAAAACCTTTGATATCCTCAAAAAAAAACTTCTGTCAATTCCACTATTTAAGGGTGATACAAATTGAGGGCAGATTCCTGGGGTTATGGGTTTATTAATAGATTGGGGTCCAAGATTTTTGTTCACTTATTTTGAAAAACCCTACATGCTTTAAGTACTTCAGTAATAGTACTAAATAACTGCTTTTTCTTTTTTTTATTTATTAATTTACAATTCAAAACAATAAATTTTACATAATTTTTTTTTTTTTGGCTTAGCCTTTAAAAACTAGAAAATCTTTAATATGTTGGGGGTTCAGAAAGAACTGGTGGGTGAAAAATAGTTTTAAATATTTTTTTCTCATAAAAGCATGGTTTCAATCATTTTAAAAATGACAGTTTATTATTTTTTAGCTATACACTACTGAGAATTTTAAAGTTTAAACGGGATTTTTAAATCCATTTTTAAAGGGAAACCCTCTTCAGCACGCTTTTAGTGAAAGAAAGAACGGACAGGCACTTAGGGGGGGAAAAAAACTACCTTTTTTTGCTAAAGGAAACAAAAGTAAAAAAATAACCCACGAATTTGCCTTTCAGAATCATTCCTTGTCAGCCATCATCAAGAGCTTTTTTCCTCCCTCAGATGGGGAAAAAAATACAGAAATCACAGTTAAAATTGTAAAAATGAAAAAACTTTAAAAAAATTCTGTCCTTTATGTTATGTCCCTAAAAAGCCCTTTTGTTAGAGTTGGGGAAAACCCGTAGTGGAGAAGATCCCAAAAAACTCTAAGTTTTAAAGGGGATAAAGGAAAAATGAGAAAATGGACCTTTTAAAAAAAGAGGGGTTGATGAAAAACGTACTACGAAACCCTGGAGCATGTGTACCTGCCTAATTATGGAATGGGTGTCCCCTAGAATGAAAATAACAAAAGTCATATTCTAACCCCCACCCTTTTTTCCCCAAATAACAACCATCCAAAAAAAAAAATTGTCTCATTGGGGGAAAACCCCTTTTAAACGGGGTTCAAAAGATAGCATAAAGGCCCAAAATAAAACAAACTTGGGGTTATTGGGGTACTTTATTCTAAAGCTTTTCAAGCATTTTTTTCCCTTTCAGGATTTTACAAAAATATTTTAGTTTGGTTTTATTTTTTATTTTTTTCCCGGTTGCAAATGTGTGTGTCTCTGTTGGTAGTGTATTTTGGGGGTTTTTTTTTGGCTTGTTTTTTCTTTTGTTGTTTTTGTCCTAATTAAGGTTGTTTAAATTCAATTTATATTTTTTTTTTTATTTTTTAAAAGAACCTGTTTGTTAGTAATAGTGAAGGGCAAAGGGGTAAATCTCGATGGGGAGGGAAAGAGGTCTGGGAAAAAAATGGGGTAGAAGAAAACCTAATAAGTATGAAAAAAATATTTTCTCATTAAAAGCTCAAAAATGGACATCAACCAAAATGGTTGCAAAATGGCTTTTCTACCTGGAAACTTTCTCCTCACCAAAAATTTTGCGTTTTTTAAAAGTCCAAAAAGTTTTCTCTGATTTCCGTGTTTGAATTGACATTTATATTTAACATACTTAAAATTCCACATAACCATTTATTTTTTGTAGAATAAGTTTGATTTCTTTCTTTAACATCTATTTGGGTTATACTTTATGGATATTTGCTTCAAAAAAAATCCTTTTTCAAAAATTATCTTTTGTACCAACATCAAAATACTAGTGAATTTTACATGATCATAAAGTACTAGGACTATTTGGTGGAATTTGAAAGTAAATTTTCAGATTTGATTGGATGAAGTAAAAGTTATGTTTCCTTATCATTAGACAGAATGAGGAACAGAGGGCAAATGAAATTGGGGTTAAAATTTCAAAAGCTTTTTCAATTACATTTTTTTTTTTAGGATTCCAGAGCCTTTTTTAGGGGAAATTTATGCTTTTGTTAGGGTGGTTTTTTTTTGTTTTGTTTTTTGTCGTATTGTTTTTTTGGGTTTTTTTTGTTTGTTTTATTTTTTTAGTATTTAATAAGTGCTGGGGTGTGAAATTTTTTTTAAAAAAGTTAGATATGCCTGATGTATTTTATTTCAGTCTTTGCTAGCATTTTAAGTTTTTCTATGAATTTAAGTTTTTTTTATTTTGGAAAAAGCTCAATAGTAAAAATCCCCCTGACCTTGCAGATAACATCTATTGATCCCAGATCTTGTCATCACTTCTGTGTGGCACCCGCTCTATGACCCTTTATTGAAAGGAAAGGGATTAAACCAACTGGGGCTGGAATTTTCCCCTAAGGAAAAAAAAAATTTACCCCGGAGATTAAAAGGGAATTTCCCAAAATCAAGGTACTTGGGGGAGATCTTCTTAGGCAAAAAAAAGTTGAAATGGGGGAAAACAAAAGGGGTGAGCCACAGGCGCAAACAGACAGGAAAATGTGGGTTGACAGAGAACAAGAAAGGATTAATACTATTTTTATCCTCTATGACAAGATTCTATTTCCATTTTACATGGAAATTAAAAAATTTGAATTTTAAAAGTTCTTCCCAACCCTGAAAATTAAGAATTTTGTTTTTCTGTTAGCAAATTAAAACTAAAAGATTCACATAAAAAATTCAAAAAGATTATTTATTAAAATATGTGACTATTTGTTTCTGGTCAGTAGATTATTTCTGCGAACAGGAAATTTTTATTATTCCCGGGATGTTGGGATAAAAAAAAAAATAAAAAGAAGTTCCAAGAAAATGTTACTTTCATCTTTCAATTCAAAGTAAAGTGGTAGTCTAAGAACGAGAAAGGATGACTGGGCCCGGGGCTTGACTTACTTCTATCATTGACGGGGGGAACCCGCATTTTTTTTCCCTTTTCGTGAAGCCAAAATCATTGATGCTGCGCTGTGTGAAAGGGAAAAAAGACAAAGGGGTGTAGTTAAAAGTGACTCTGCTTGATCTTGGTTCCCCGGGAAACAAAAAAGTTGTGGAGCTTTCATATTCTGGGGGCACCCCCCACAGGCACCTTTAAAAATGATAAGTTAAACAATGGTCACTTAATTTACTTCATCTTAGTCAAAAATGAACTTTGGTCCCTTTCAGATGAAAAAATGGGAAATTTAGTGACTTCGTTAGGGGTTGTAGAGCTAACTGGGATACCATAGCAATATTTAGGCCCTTTCTCTCCAGCATTTTTCAACAGCACCTTTTGGATCTCAGGGTTTTTAGCTGCATGGGTGGTTACCCTTTTCCCTCTAGTAGCATCAGAAACTTGCTCTTTTCAAATGTAATTCTTAGAAGTTTAGGCTTTTTTTTCACAGAACAACTTATAGCTAATATTCATTTAGTAAAAGGGTAAACCTTAAACTAAAAAAACACATAAAAATTTTCCTGCACAATATAACTACAAACTTGCAACATGATAGGAAACACTTTTGAAATTTAAAATATAGAAATTAGATTTACTAATTTTCAAAACTAAAAGATAGCTAGCAACTCTCAAATAAATTAAATTTATTACTATGCTTTTAAAATATTTGTTTTAGAAATAGAATGTTTTGTATTTTTTAAAAAAATTTTATAAAAAATTTTTAAAGAATATTAATTTTCAAATTTAATGGTTATATATATAATTTTATTATATATATTATGTATTCCCCACTAAAAAATTGGATTCTTTGTTATAATTCTGAAAAAAAAAGATCCCAAAAAAAGACTAGTTTTTATTTTTTCTAAAAACTAATGAAAATTTTATTTAAAAATTGATAAATTTTTTTTTTAAAATCAAATAGATATACTTTTTTTGATTAAATAGTCACAAAAATTTAAATCTTTTTTTTTAATTTTTTTGAAAATGATCTCTTTCCATCAGGGAGTATAAAAAATCCTTTCCAAAAGCTATCCCCTTTAAATTTGATTTTAAAGACACCCCCATGCAAAAGTATGGTAAATGCTTTAATTCCCCGCACTTGGGAACAAAGCAACTGGATCTCTGATTCAAAAGGGAAGTCTGTTTTATGAAGGGGTTCCAGGGCACCCGGGTACAAGGGGAACCTGTCGGGAAAAAACCCCCAAACAAAAAAAGAAAAAACCCAATTACACTATTTAGTGTGGGGTTTTTCAAAAAAAAACAAAATTTAAAAATTTTTTAAAAACTTTTCTTTTTTAAAAAAAAAAAAAAAAAAAAAAAAAAAAAAAAAAAAAAAAAAAAAAAAAAAAAAAAAAAAAAAAAAAAAAAAAAAAAAAAAAAAAAAAAAAAAAAAAAAAAAAAAAAAAAAAAAAAAAAAAAAAAAAAAAAAAAAAAAAAAAAAAAAAAAAAAAAAAAAAAAAAAAAAAAAAAAAAAAAAAAAAAAAAAAAAAAAAAAAAAAAAAAAAAAAAAAAAAAAAAAAAAAAAAAAAAAAAAAAAAAAAAAAAAAAAAAAAAAAAAAAAAAAAAAAAAAAAAAAAAAAAAAAAAAAAAAAAAAAAAAAAAAAAAAAAAAAAAAAAAAAAAAAAAAAAAAAAAAAAAAAAAAAAAAAAAAAAAAAAAAAAAAAAAAAAAAAAAAAAAAAAAAAAAAAAAAAAAAAAAAAAAAAAAAAAAAAAAAAAAAAAAAAAAAAAAAAAAAAAAAAAAAAAAAAAAAAAAAAAAAAAAAAAAAAAAAAAAAAAAAAAAAAAAAAAAAAAAAAAAAAAAAAAAAAAAAAAAAAAAAAAAAAAAAAAAAAAAAAAAAAAAAAAAAAAAAAAAAAAAAAAAATTTTTTTTTTTTTTTTTTTTTTTTTTTTTTTTTTTTTTTTTTTTTTTTTTTTTTTTTTTTTTTTTTTTTTTTTTTTTTTTTTTTTTTTTTTTTTTTTTTTTTTTTTTTTTTTTTTTTTTTTTTTTTTTTTTTTTTTTTTTTTTTTTTTTTTTTTTTTTTTTTTTTTTTTTTTTTTTTTTTTTTTTTTTTTTTTTTTTTTTTTTTTTTTTTTTTTTTTTTTTTTTTTTTTTTTTTTTTTTTTTTTTTTTTTTTTTTTTTTTTTTTTTTTTTTTTTTTTTTTTTTTTTTTTTTTTTTTTTTTTTTTTTTTTTTTTTTTTTTTTTTTTTTTTTTTTTTTTTTTTTTTTTTTTTTTTTTTTTTTTTTTTTTTTTTTTTTTTTTTTTTTTTTTTTTTTTTTTTTTTTTTTTTTTTTTTTTTTTTTTTTTTTTTTTTTTTTTTTTTTTTTTTTTTTTTTTTTTTTTTTTTTTTTTTTTTTTTTTTTTTTTTTTTTTTTTTTTTTTTTTTTTTTTTTTTTTTTTTTTTTTTTTTTTTTTTTTTTTTTTTTTTTTTTTTTTTTTTTTTTTTTTTTTTTTTTTTTTTTTTTTTTTTTTTTTTTTTTTTTTTTTTTTTTTTTTTTTTTTTTTTTTTTTTTTTTTTTTTTTTTTTTTTTTTACTTTTTTTTTTTTTTTTTTTTAAATTCTTTTTTAAAAAGGGGGGGGTTTTTTTTTTTTTTTCTGGGGGGAAATTTTTTTTTTGGGAAATATTTTTTGGGTTTTTTGCCAAAAAAAAAAAAAATTAAAAAAAAAGAAAAACTTTTTTTTAAAAATTTTTAAAAAATTTGATTTAAAAAAAATTTCTTCCCTTTTAAAAAAACAAATTTTAAAAAATTTTTTACCCTTTTCCCCAAAAAATTTTTTGGTAAAACCCCTTTTAAACCCGGGCTTAAAATGACTAGCATAAGGGCCCAACAAAAAACAAACTGGGACTTATTGGGGTACTTTATTCAATGCTTTATAAAGGGCTTTTTTTCCTTACAGGATTTTAAAAACAATTTTAGTTTCGGTTTTATGTTTTTTTTTAAATTTTCGGGTTTTGCAAATGTGTGTGTCTCTTTTTGGATGGTTTTTTTTGGGGGATTTTTTGGGGGCTTTTTTCTCTTTTGTTTTTTTGTCCTAATTAGGTTGTTAAATTCAATTTAAAATTTTTTTTTTTTAAATTTTTAATAGAACCTTTTTGTAAGAAATGTAAAGGGGCAAAGGTAGATACATTCGATGGAGTAAAGAGGATCGGGAAGATTTGGATAGAAGAAACCAAAAAAAAGTATGAAAAAAATATTTTCTCATTAAAAGCTCAAAAATGGACATCAACCAAAAGGGGTTGACAATCGTACTACCCCGGGAAACTTCTCCTCCCCAAAAATTAGCGTTTTTAAAAAGTCCAATTACGTTATTCTCTGATTCCCTTTGTTTTGAATTGACATTTATTTTCAACATACTTAAATTCCCCACAAAACCTTTGTTTTCTTTGTAGAAAAAGGGGTTTGATTTCTTTCTTCACACATTTTGGATTAACTTTAGGGGATTTTTAGTTTTAAAAGAAAATCCTTTCTCAAAAATTTTATTTTATGTACCAACATAAAAAAGATACTAGTGAATTTTCCCATGATCATAAACGTCACTAGGACTATTGGTGGAATTTGAAAGTAATTTACAGATTTATTAGGAGAACTAAATGTAATGTTTCCTTACATCTAGACAGAATGAGTGAAGCAGAGGAGCAAATAAAGGGTTTTAAAAGTTTCAAAGCTTTTTAAATTACATTTTTTTTTCAGGATTCCGACCCTTTTGTTGGGGAATTCATGACTTTTTTTGTTGGGAGGGTTTTGTTTTGTTTTGTTGTTGCGTCATTTTTGTTTTGGGTTTGGTTTGTTTGTTTTTTTTTCTTAGACTTGAATAAATTCTGTGTGTAAATTTTTTTTAAATAAAGTTAGATATGCCTGATGTATTTTATTTCAGTCTTTGCTAGCATTTTAAGTTTTTTTCTATAAATTTAAGTTTTTTTATTTGGAATGCTCAAATAGTAAAATCCCCCTGCCCTTGCAGATAACACTATTGATCCCAGATCTTGTCATCACTTCTGTGTGAGCACCTGCTCTATGCCTTGATTAAAAGGGGAAAGCTTTAAAACCCCAAACGGGCAGCTGGAATTTTCCCCCCCAAGGGCAAAAAGAACATTTACCCGGGGAGATTAAAAGGTACATTTTCCCCAACATAAAGGTATTTGGGCTGGAAAGTCTCTTGGGCAAAAAACATGTTGAAAGGGGAAAAACAAAAGGGTGAGCCACAGGCGCAAGCAGACAGGAAAAATGGGGATTAGACAGAGAAAAAGAAGAGGATTAAACTTTTTTCACCTCTAGACAAGATTCTTTTTTCCATTTTACATATTAAAAGTTTGTACATAAAGTTCTTCCCAACCCTGAAAAAAAAAAATTTATGTTTATCGTTACAATTAAAAAAAAATGATTCACATAAAAAATTAAAAATGATTATTGATTAAAGATTGACTATTTTTTCGGGTCAGAAATTTTTAAATTCTGCGAACGGGAAATTTTAATATTTACCGGGTATGTTGGGATAATAAAAAAAAAAAAAAAAATTTCCCAAAGAAAATTTTACTTTCTTTTTCCCAATTTCAAATAAAGGGTAGTCTAAGCAACGAGAAAGATGACTGGGCCCGGGCTTTACTTACTTCTACATTGACGGGGGGGAAACCCCGCATTTATTTTTCTTTTCGTGAAGCCAAAACATTGATGCGCGCTGGTGAAAGGGAAAAAAGAGCAGAGTGTGTAGTTAAAAGATGACTCTGCTTGACTTGGTTAAGGGAAACAAAAAAGTTGGGGGAGCTTTCATATCTCTGGGGGCACCCCCCACAGAGCACCTTTACAAATGAAAGTTAAACAATGGTCACATTATTCACTTCATCTTTTTGTCAAAAATGAACTTTGGTACCCTTTCAGATGAAAAAATGAATTGAAGTGACTTCGAGTGTTTTTAGAGGGATAACGGTTACCATAGCACATATTCAGGGCCCTTTCTCTCCAGCATTCTCAACAGTCACCTTTTGGATCCAGGGTTTTTAGCTGCAGGGGGGTTACCTTTCACCTCTAGTAGCATCAGAAACTTGCTCTTTTCAAATGTAATTTTTTAAAATTGAGGCTTGTTTTTCACAGAACAACTAAGCTAATATTCATTCTAGAAAAGGGTAAACTTAAAAATAAAAAAACACATAAAAATCCTGCACAATATAACTACAAACTTGCTAACATGATAGAGAAACCTTTTGAAATTAAAGAAAGAAATTAGATTTAGCTAATTTTCAAAACTAAAAGATGCTAGCAACCTCAAATAAATTATTTTTTAAAAACTTTTTTGCTTTTAAAAAATTTGTTTTTAGAAATAGAAAGTTTTGTATTTTTAAAAAAATTTTATAAATTAAAATTTTTTTAAAGAATATTAATTTTCAATCTTTTATGGTATATATATATAATATATTATATATATTATGTATTCCCACACATAAAAAAAATTTGGATTCTTTTTTATAAAATTTTTGAAAAAAAAAATCCAAAAATGACTAGTTTTATATTTTTTCATAAAACTACACTGAAAATTTTTTAAAATCTATAAATTTTTTCTTTTAAAATCAAATAGATATACTTTTTCTTGATTAAATAGTCCAAAATTATAAATGCTTTTTTTTTAATTATTTGAAAAGATCTCTCTTCCACAGCATATAAAACTCACTTTTATAAAAGCTTCCCTTTAAATTTATTAAAAGACACCACATGCCCAAAATTTTTGGTAAATGTCTTTAATTCCCCCCTTGGGAAACAAAGCAAAATGGATCTCTGATTCAAAAGGGAAGTCTGTTTTATGAAGGATTCCAGACACCCGGTACAGGGAAACCCGTCGGGAAAAAACCCCCAAAAAAACAAAAAAAAGACCCAAATTACACTATCATGTGGTGTACAAAATAATTTCTTTAAAAAATTTGACTAAATCTTTAAAGTTTTTCTGGAAGAAAAATGTTTTCAAAAAGCTTCATAAAATGTTAATTCTCAAAAACCAAATTTCTCCATTTT
>JAJTUV010007298.1:0-10697 GCA_021653895.1 Mastomys natalensis
AAACCCAAGAGAAAAAACCAAAAAAAAAGATCCAAAAAAAGCCCAAAAACCCCTACCCCCTTTTACTTACTGAATATACTTTTTTTCCCTGATGCATTGTGCTTTTTTGGATGGGGGAATTTTTTTCCCTGGTAAACGAAGAGAGTTGTGTTTTTTAGATCTACGTGTCATTACTTTGTGTAATTTCTTTTTATTTGTTTTTTTGGGGAAAACGGGGTTTCCCCATTTTGGGTTCTCTTTGGGGCCTGGAACTCATTTTCACATCAAAGTGGCCTTGACCTCACAGTATTCTCCCTACTTTTTCCTCTGCTTTGGGAATAAAGGCAGTTTGCCACCTAGCCTGGCTCCTGTATGAAATTTTTAAAAATTAAATCCCCAATTCAGCCATCTTCTGTGTGTCTGTGTGAAAAAGGGCCCTTTTCCCATTTTGGGGCTTTCTAGTCATGACAGCCCCAAACAGAATCTTATAATATTTTTCTAATGTGGCTGAAGGCCCATAGAATTTCCACTTCTATTTGATTTTGTGTTTTTTTCTTTTGTTTTTTCCTGTAGGCCCCCTTGAACTTTTCCCTTTTTTCCCAAAAAAGCTTTTTTTAGATTTTTAAAGACAGGTTTAAAACCAAACCAACCCAAAAAAATAAATAAACCCAAACCCAATCTACCTCCCTACCCCCCTCCCTTTCCTCCCTTTACCAAATCCCCTTTTTTTGAGACGGTTTCCCCCATAAAACCCTGTCCTGGAACTTGCTCGGTAGCCAGGGCGGGCCCTCAAACTGCCCCCTTAGTGCTAGGATTAAAGGCAGGGTCCCCCCAAAGGCCTGGCTATTTAAATTTTTTTTAAATTTGTGTGGGGTACATGATGCTGCTCTTAGGGGCCCAAAGAGGTGGTTTTGATCCCTTGGACGGGTGTTATAGGCAGCTGTGAGCTTCCCAGACAGGGGAAGGGGAAAAAAAACTCCACTCTCGGGAAAATTAGTAAAATGTTCTTAACCTTTCTCTGCCCCCCCCGACCCCCCCGGAATGTTTTCGGGAAAAATTTAAAGTTGGGAAAGAGAGAAATGGTTAGTGATTAACAACTCTGCTCTATGCGGGGGAACCGGGTTCAGTTTTTAAAACTGAAGGATCCAAAACAGCGCTTACAACCTCCAAAAACCCCGCTCAAAGAGGATCTGACACCTTTTGAGGGCACCAGAGTCTCATATGTGCCATGTGTACTTTGGGGGGGAAAAATTTCTGTCTTATTTGGGGGTTTTACGCTGTGAACAACCCATGACCAAGACAACTGTTAAAAAACCAACATTAAAAGGGGGGGGCTGGCTTTACAGGTTCAGGGGACTAAGTCTATTTTCCATCAAGTGAGAGTATGACAGCATCCAGGCGGGCATGGTGCAGGCGGAGCAAAGAGCATTTTAATTTGCTAGCAGAATACTGGCTTCCAGGCAGCTAGGATGGGGTTTTAAAAAGCCCCCCCCAAACGAAATTTAGCCCCTACCCCAACAAGGCCACCCCCTTTAAAATTAGTACTTTCCCCCGGGGGCCGAGCTTTTTTCCCAAAACCATCCCCAAAATTCAAACCATAAAAAAAAAAAGGGTTCTTTTAATGGGGTTTCCCAAAAAGGGAAAGGGGAAAACATATAATGAAACACAATTTCACCCCCAAAGAGTGCGAAGGCGCTAAAAACAAATCTGCCTTAAAAATGCTGTCCCGGATTTTTGGTTGGCCTTTAAAATTCTTGTTGTTGAAAGATTTAAAGTTTTAAAAATGATTTAGTTTGTTTTTATTTTTTTTTTAAAAAATTTTGTTTTTATGTAAAAGTTTCTTTCATTTTTGTATAATGTTTTCCTGTTTTTTTTATTTCACCTCCTCCCTGTCGGGCCCCCCAGTTACTTTCATGGAATAATTTTTGGGTTTTGTTTAAATGCCCCGTTTACTTTAAGCGGGCCCCCTTTGTTGGCAGTCGGGTTTCCTTTTTCTTAGTTTTTTTTTGGACTGCAGTAACAGGGTTTTCGCCGTCGCACCAATGCGCCCTTTCCCGTGCCCTTTTTAAATTGTTTTTTGGGTCCCTGCAGTCAGTCACCTCGTTTTTTTTTGCTTTTGCCCATTACTTTGTTTAAAAAAACTTTCTGATCTAAAGTGTTTTTTTTTTCATGCCCCAAATGCTTGTTTAAAGAGAGATATTTAAAGCTTGGCATGTTTTTTAAAGGGCCTTTTAAACTCTGCCCTGGTAAGTTTTTACCCAGTTTTCTTGTTTTATTTTTAAATTTTTTATACTATTTTTTTGTAAATGAAGATAGAGTTTTTCCCTTTAAAAAAGGAATAGTTTCCCTATTTATTTGAAAGCGGGACTTTTTTTGTTCCTTTTATTCCACAGATACATTTTTTTTTTTATTGACTAAGTTTTTTATTTTTTTACACCCCAAAAATCCCAGTTTTTTTTTCCCCCCTCACCTCCCAGTCTCTCCCCCCCCTTTTCCTCCCCTACCCCACCCCTCCCCCCCACTTCCCCCCGAAAAAGGGAAAGGCCCCTTCCCAAAAGACTTTCAACCACCCAGCCCATTAAAGGCCAAGCGGGGACTTCCACTGAGGCTAACAAGGCACCCCGTTGGGGGAAAGGGACCCAAAGGCGGGCAATATGTCACACCCAGCCTTGCTCCCACTTTGGGTCCCACAGGGAAGCCCCAAATGCAAAAAGCTGCCGCAAAATTGTGATTTTCAGCGGGCCTGGGGCCACCCCACTTACTCTCTCGGGTTTGGCAGTTTCCCGTCCCCATGAATCTCCATGGATTCAGGTTATTTAAAAACCTGAAAAGTTTCCTTGGGGCAAGTTGTTTTTAGTAAATAAATTTAAAGGTTACCCAAACCACTGGCCAGTGTAGGTAAATGGGGTTTGGGGGTTTTGTGACAGCTTTTTTTCCCTTTCTTTGGAAAGCGCTCTCTCTCCCTCTCTCTCTCCCCTTTTTTCTTTCTCTCCTTCTCTCTCTCTCCACACACAAAAAACACACACACACACACCCCACACACACACATAATAAATGGAAGACTAATAATGGGGGCAAAAGTAGAACCACAGGAAGGAGGAACATGCCCTCATCTTTCTCACAAAATCCTGGAAGCTGAACTCCCAACCCGGATTTTGCTGTCTGAAATTGGAGGCTCAGGGGGGGCCTGTCTGGGGCCTTCTGATCTAAAAACAAAAAGCTTGAGAACTGAGAACGCAGGCGTGTTAAGTTCCAGGGAAAGGGGGGGAAATTTAAGATCTTCTCACCCGGGCCCATGGGGGAGACAGTTCAATTTTTCTTTCCTTTTGGGGTTCTGTTTGGGCCTTCAGTCAAATTGAGCAGTTTCCCCTTTATGAAGGAGAGGTAAAGCGTTTTTTTGATAAAACCCTTTAAAGGTCAGTTGGTTTAATGTCTTGAAATACACCTTGGGAAATGTAAGAAATCACATTTAAGCAGCCATTGACATCCTCTGGCCAATTTGGGTGCCCCTTTACCTTTAAACTTTCCCCCCAAAAGTCTCCCCTCTTGAGCTTGTTTCGGGCCCAAAATCTTGAAAATGATTTTGGCTGTCACAATTCTTCTCACCCAATTTTCCAAATGATGGTGGTCTTACCTTTCTTTTTATGTTGGTTAGTTTCAGGTTTCTTTTACGATCCTTTCCCCTGTCAATTTTCCCCCATTTTCCTAATCCACTCTTTATTATCAAAGGGGTTAAAAGGGAAAACCCCTTTAAAAAATCTCCACAAAAACATGAATTGTTTTTTTCTACCTCAACTAAAATTAAGCTGGTCTGAAGTTTTAAAAGCCGGGTCAGATTTTTAAAAGGGACCTATTGGAAGATGTCAATTTGCGAAATGACCAATATCTCGTTTAAATTTTGGGAGGGGGTAAAGCTGTGCCCATGGCTTTTCCCCCTACTAGAAAAAGAGGGGCATTTGTTTCCCTTTTTACATGATTTTACAGTCCAAACTAACACATGATAAACTTCATGGGGTTTTTTCTTATGAGGAATAATCATCTGAATTTCAGCCTTTCCTTTAATAATGTAAAAACCCATATTTTTAGCCCCTTAGGGTTTCCATTGCTGCGAAAGACACCGACTTTTGGCCTTTATAAAGGGCAATATTTAATTGGAGCTGGCTTACAATTTTTTGAGGCTTGTCCCTTTTGTCATGGAGGGAAGCATGGCATCATTCAGGCAGCTTTTGGAAACCCAGAAAGGCAAAAAAATCTACATTTTTTATCCCAAAAGGGGCCCGGAGAAGGCTGTCCCTTTCCCGACAGCTAGAAGGGGCCAAAACCCAACCCCCAAAAATGACACACTTCCCCCAGCAAGGGCCCTACCCCACCCAAAGGCCACACCCTTAAAAATTTTTTCCCCCTTCCTGGGGCCCAAACTTTTTCAGGGCCCCCACAAAAATATCCACTCTGTATCTTTAAGGGAAACATCACAACATTTTTTTTGGCCTTTTTTTTCACAAATTAAGTAAAGCTTCTCATCTCCCCGAAAAACAAAGGGGGATCTTAATTAAAAAGGCAGTATAACCCCTCAGAATAGAATTTTGGAAAAATGTGTAATTTAGTTTTGTCTGATGTTTAGGGGCCAGGGAAAATGTTTTAAAACTTTTACCTATGCCCCCCCCTCCCTCACTTTTATGTTTCTTAGTTTGGGAAAAAGAAGTTCCCGGCAAAAACAAAATGTACAAACTTTTCCAGTATGAAAGGAAATTTTATACCATTAATAAAATTGGGTGTCTTCATGGTTGACGGGGTCATGGTAGAGTCCCCATCATAGAGAAGACCATAGGAAGGAGTTTAGGAAAACTTTATTGTTTTTAGCAATTTTAAACCCTTTAAGTCTGTGTGAGCGAGTTTGAGCTAAAAGGAAGATTTTTTAAAAGAAAATTTTGTCATACTACGAAACTTAAAAGCTGAGTAGGGGGTGCAGTCAGGATTGGGCTCCCTTTAGTTGGCTCTAGGGTATAATGTAGGGTTTTTAGCCCCCCATCCTGTTAAAGGGCCCCGGAATTCAGCACTAAGGCTGGACTGGCAGAGCAGTCCCCTAAAGCAAGAATCCTCCTTGGTGACCTTGGTGAATAGGGGGCAGTGGGCCCCCCGGAAAGAGCCTTTAAGTCGTACTTTTAAACCTTTTGGGACGGGGGTGAAGCCCCGGGCCTTTGTGCTTTCTAAAATGAGGGTACATTTCCCCCTCTTTTATTTAACACGCACACATCAAAGCACCAAAGGGAAACCCCAAAAAAATTACTTTTTTTAAAATTATTGCTACAGCCTTTTTATTTAAAAACAAAGATTTTTGCATGTTGTATGGCCCCGTAGTAGACACTTTTCTTTTTTTTTGTTTTTTACCATCTTGTATGTAGATTATGGTGAGTGGGGGTTAAAAATGAAAGTGGGCTTTTTGTTTCAAGTATTGGGGAAAAATAAAGACGTTTAAAAACTTTCCTTTTTTAGCTTTAGAGGGGCCCAGACTTTTCCCCTGCAAATTTCTTATGGGAAAAAACAAATCAGATTCTTTTTGCCAAGTGGGCAAAGGAGTGACCCGAGTCAGAAGTCATCTAAATGGGTTTCCAGGAGAAGCTGCAAGTTGAAAAGCATCAATAGGCAGTTTAAAATGAAAACATGAGGGGTGGGGTTACGGTGATTAAATGTAATAAAAGCTGAGGGATAACCTCAGGAAAAAGGGGGGTGCACCTTAAATAATGACTTGTGCAAGTGTGGAAATAGGGATGATGAAAAAATCAGTGTAAGTAGTTTAAAATGAGTAAACCATTCCCCGACCCGAATTAGAGTTGGCCCAGCATAAAAAGGGCCGGCTTTAACGTTTTCTTTTTCATTCTTGGGCCAATGGGCCAGAGCCGACGATTTTAAACAAAAAGGGCCCCCCAAAATATGGAATTTAATATTTTTAAATTTAAAGGAAAAAAAACCACTCATTTAAATGTTTGGGTTAGTTTTTTAAAATTTTCTAACCTTGTTTTTTTACCTTTAAATTTTTTTTCTAAATGGGAAACCCAAGTGAGAAAAGCGTTGTGATGTAGGAGGGGGTTTTAGTCCCAAAAAAGCTGTGCCTGGGCCCAGGTTTGGGAATGGGCTTTCCCCAGGCCACAGCGGGGGAAAGTTTAAAAAAGTGGGGCAAAACGGGTTTGATCCCCAGAAAAAGAAAAAGTCTTTTCTGACTACATAGGGAGGGTAATTGTTATGACATGGGGAACATGTTTTAAAAAAATTTAATTTTGCAGCATGCACCCCGTTTAGAGTTCTGTTTGTCCAACTCAAACTATAACCTTTAGTTTTTTTGTTTATGTTCCTTTTTAACCTGCCTTCTTGCTGCCCCGTCCCCCTCCTTTTTCCTGCCTGCCACAGTTTAGTATTTAAAAGACATAGGTTTTTCCCATTAAAAATCTCACCCAAGCAAGTAGGGCTCTTTGGTTTGGGGGTAATAGAGAGGGGGGGCTGCAAGAAGGGCAAAATACTCCAAAGTGAGAAAGCATAAGGGGCTTGAAAAATTTTTAGTGCCCAAAAAATTTTCAGAACGGGGGTTGCCAAACCCCCTTGCCGGTGCCCCCCGTTTTCTTTTCCCCCACCCATGGATTTTTCAGAATTTAGCTCTCCCCCCTGGGGCCCAAAAGGGTTTCCCCAGGGCTTTTTCCCCAAAAAAACCTTGATAGGGTGGGGGGAAAGGGGGAAAACTTTTGGGGGACAACGGTTTTTTTTAAATTTAACCCCCCCCCCCCCCCAAAACATTCCCTTTTTTCCCCCCCCTCCCCCTCCCCCCCCCCACCCCCCCCTCCCCTTTCCCCCCCCCCCCCCAACCCCCACCACCCCCCATCCTCCTTCCCCCCTGGTTTCCCCCCCCTCCCCTTCCCCCCTTATTTTCTTCCTCTTCCCCCCCCTTCCTTTCCCCCTCCCCCTCTTTTTTAGTTAATAGGCGATGGGCTACCAAAAAAAGGGTTTCCCCTTTTTTTTAATTTTTTTTTTTTTAAAATAAATTAAACCCCGGGTTTTAAAATTTCCAAAAAACCTTTTTTTCCCGATTTGCTGCTTAAAAAAATTTTGAATTTTTTCTTTTTTTTTTTTTAAAATTTAAAAACTGGGAAAAAAAAAGATTTTTACCCCATTTTTTATTCCCCCTTTGAAACCTTTAAATGATTTTTATTCCATTTTCCCCAAATCTTCCCCTTTTTTCCCAGTGTTGGGAGCTTAAACACAAACTGATTGGGCCCCCTTTAATTTTGGCAACAAATTAAAAAAAAGGGGAAAAAAAAAGGTTTTAAAACCTTCCCCTTATTATTCCCCTTTAAAAAACTCATTAAAAGGGCATTCCTTTTCCGTTCTGTCCCTTTCCCCCTTTAAAAATTAGTGTTTTTTCCCGCCCTCTACCCTGTGGGGGACCAAAATAAAATCCCCCTTTGGGGGGGCAAACCCAATTTGGGTGTTTTAACGGCCTTTCCCCCCTTTATGGGACTTCCCTTCTTCCAAAAAACCCCGATAAAGGGGACCCCCCTTTTTGCTTTTATCCTCCAAGAATGATTAATGGGGCCTTTTCCCCCTTTCCCGTGAAGGGGTTCCTTTGTCCCCCTGGGGGCCCCCTGGGGTTATGGGTTGCTAACTTGGTTTAAACCCTGGGGTGGGGAATTTGTTCCCTTTCCAAAAAGTTTGGGGACCCTTAAAAAAGGAACATTAATATTTTCCAAAATTTTCCTTCTGGAAACCCTTTGGGTTTGTTTGAAATTCTTCCCCCGCTTTACCCCCGGTAAAATTTGGGGTTCAAAGGGTCCACCCACGCAATGGGGAAGGGGGGCATTGATGCCCTTTTTGTTTGGGGGAAATTCCCCCACCCCCCCCATTTTTAACCCCAACAAAGTAAACCCCCCCGATAATTTTTTTTTCCTTTTTTTAAATTAGCTACTGTTTGAAATTTGTAAACCCCGGTGAAAGGGCCCTTTTGGGCCCCTTCCCCCCCGAAAGGGGGAAGGGATGTGCCAATATCAAGGGGACTTTCCTGTTGACCCAAGAAAGGTTTTGTTTGGTTTTTTCCCCTGGTTTAAATAGGTAAATGGTGAATTTTTTAAAAAAGGGAAATTTTTTGGCCTTTGCCCCTTATCCTGGGGGGGGCTATCCAAATAGTGCCACCTGGGAGCACCTTCATCGGGTGCTGAACTGGCTGAAACCATGATGGTGATTTTCCCAGTCTCCAGAACAGATAAAGGACTCTTTAGAAAATGTGACATTAATATCCCCCAAAAGTACATGCAGTACTGGAAGGTCTTTGCCTTTGCTGCTGAAGCTCTCGGTAGCCTCCCGCTCTGACCACCGTGGAGTTGGGATGATTGCTAAGCATTAGTAGTGCACCGAGCAGGATGGGGAGCATGCTGCATGCATATTTTTAGTTTTGGGTTTTTACCCCTTAAATGCACACATCTAGATTTTCCAGATTTTTCCCCTCTGCCAAACTTCTGTTTTTTTTAAAATTCTTCACAGCTTTAGCAAGGTAACATTTGTTACCAGGAAATCCACCCACAGCAATGGGAAGATGGGCATAAGATCAGCCATTCCGCTTCTGTGAGTGGCCATCTGTTCATTGTGAGACCCAAGCAAAGTATTCCTCCAGCCTAGGTTTCTCATCTGATAAAGTGAGATACTGTGTAGATATTTTTTAAATTTTACAGGTGAGGATTTTTGGGGCCTTTAAATGATGATCTGAGCATGTGCCATATATAACAAGGCAGGACTTAATCTGTTGACCCAAGAAGGCTTTAGTGGGATTCTCTGCGTGGTAAATCACCGGGCTCAACTGCATTGAATGGAAGAAGGAAATTTTAGCTGGGTAAAGACAGTGTTATTAGCAAATAAATCACTCACTCCAATTTCACCCCTATAAATGTAGTTTCGGTGATTAAATGCCCATAAAAGTAAGGGATTTCTGGGTCTGGAGAATGGATCTGGGGTTAAGGGATTTGCTGGCTACAGAGGGCCTATTTGAGTCAGCTGTCACATCCATACGGTGGTTCACAACCACTGTAGCTCCATTCTAGGGATTAGGCCCCCTTTCTTCTGGCCTAGAAAATGCACACAGTGTCCAAAAACACAGAGCAATCCCAGACATACCCCATAAAATAAAAATTTAAAAAGAGTTTTATGGGGGGCACTTTTATTAATAATGATAAATCTTTTTACATAGTAAAATAAACATCCAAAAATGGCAATTATACATGCCATTTTTAAGGTAATATTTCATTTGAACAAAAGTATTTTTCCTTTGTGGTATCTGACATATGAGTAACGGATTAAAGTTAATTTAAATACCCCTTATTTTTTTGTAGCCTGGGTCCTTAAAACATGTCTCACTGAATCTCCCTTGAAAGTCAGTGTCTAGGGAATGGGGTTTACTGAGTTCAGCTTAGCGGAATGTGTGTGTATCGTGAGAATAGGAAAACTAACAACTACAAAAAAAGCCAAACACTTCCTTCTAGAAGCAGAGTCAGGGAAGAAGAGTTTGATGATAGCCCAAGAAATTCAAACGGCCAGGGGCTGCACTACGGCAGATGAAGAGGATGGATTTGGGATTTTGATGTGATGAAAGCCCCCAGCCAATTGTTTTAAAACCCGGTATTTAAAAGTTTCCAGGGGATTGTTTTCTTCTCATTGAAACCGTCAGTATTGTTTTAAAACTAGGTTAAACCCAATCATCTGGCACCTGTACTAAACAAAAAAAAAAGTCACCCTGAAGTTCCCGCAGCGTCTTTCCCGATGCTGAGAGAAGCCCATGTGCACAGTTCTGTGTGGGTTTTGGTGAGCCAGGCAGGAAGCATGAACACCATTGGCTTGGTTTGTTTTATTTGAAACCCCAAAAGTTGAAGCTAATTTTCCTAACCCACTTTTTTTAAGGAGAGCTAGTTTCAAGTGGGTTTTTCCCGGAAAATACCAGCTAGGGGGCCGTGTCTTTGGTTTTGTTCCACACCATTCTGGCTCATGATGTAGATTTATTAAGAGATTTAGTTAGCCCAGCAATCCTAATTTTTTTTCCTCTGGTTTTTTAAAAAAAACTCCTCAAAGATCTAATGAATTTTCCAGCAACTGGTTGATTTATCCTTTTTGAAAGAAGAGTTCCCGTACCCCCACACATAGTATCATTTAATCTCTTTTGAATGTATTTGCCGAGTCTTGATTAAAGGCCTGTAATTGCCCGTCCTGCTGCTCAGGAATGCTCTGCTGCCCCTTAATTTTCTGCCCATTTTGGCAGTTATGGGACTTCCCCTGGCCACCTTCCCGGGAAATTTTCCTTTTAGGCATCCTGGGTTGCTGGGGTGGAGGCGCCCCTAGTGAAAGAAGCTCGGTAGGGTGTGGGCTGGTGCTGTCAAATGGGACATTTTTTAGAACTTAAGGTGCTGTGAGGAGGTTGAGTGTTTGCTGCATTATTTTTTATACCTTTGTCCCTTGTCCCTTTACGCTTCTGGTATTTTTTGAAAGCAGGAGTATCTAGCACCTAGCCTTTGCCTCCATTGGTAGGTTGTTCTATAAATTGTTTTTGTGGATGAAAAGGGCAATGTAAAATGCTTTCTTCTTTTTAAAAATTAGTAAAAACCCCCCCCACTTTGGACCTTCCTTTCCCCAATAAATTTTTTTAAAAAAAGGGCAAAAAGATAAAATTACAAAGGGGGGAACCCAAAAAAAAA
>JAJTUV010007301.1:0-17852 GCA_021653895.1 Mastomys natalensis
AACCCTGGGCCCTGGTCCCCTTTCCCCGGGTTTACTGGGGACACCAACCAACCCAACCAAACCTTTCAAACTGTGCTTTTTTATTGGCCCCCCAAATTTAAATTCTTTAAATCTACCACTGTAGCTCCTAGACTCTTGACAGAATAAAACAGACCTGGTGGTTGAGAACACCTTCCCCAAGAGAAGCATTTTTGCACTAAAGATGTTTTCCCCTTGGGGAATCACAGTCGTTGATTAAAATTTTCAAATTAAAATAGCAAAAGCCCCGGGAATCGACCCCTTTTAATTTAAAACCCTTTTTTAACCTGCCCCCCTGTATCCCCCACAGGAACCGACTTTTAAAATTCCAGTGGGGAAAAGGTGCAAAGAAGAAAAAAAAGGGCCAACTTATACATGATTTTCTCACCTGGTTTCCAATAATATGCAACCTTGGGTCAAAATCCCGAGGTGGCCTAAAAAAGAAAGGGATAAAGAAGCATGTGAGGTATTTGGTCAACTGTCCTTTCCACTTTGGTCAGTGATGGATTTGCTCTAAAGGAAACGCATCCAAGTTCACCCAAAAACCAAAGGGACAAGGGAAAAACCCGGGGGGCTTGAAACAAAATACATTGGGTTTCCCCCCAAACCGCTCTCTGAGTATCTGATCTTTTTAAATGGGATATAGTAAATATACTTAGTGTGTAGGGGATAAGTTTTAATTGAGATATCCAACAAAACCCTACAGTAAATGTTCAATAAATGTAGAGCCATGAAGTGTCATGCAACAAAGCTTTTTTAAATATGGTTTCTGATCCCCCTGGCTGTAAACTTGCGGTTTTCAAAACAAAGCAAAACAAAACAAAAAAAAAAACAAAACAAAAAAAAAAAATGACACCAGGAAAAAGCTTTCTGAACAACCAAAAATCAATTTAAAAAACAAAGCCCTCATGAAAAAAGGATTGGTTCCTGGGGGGCACTCACCCGTGTGATGGGATGGCCTCCTGCAGCCTCGCCCTGGCCCCAAACCCGATCTTTTCCATAGCATATCTTTTCACAGGGCCACGCCCACTTCAATGGACAGCCTGAAGGACCCCAGATGAAAGTAAAGACTATGTATATGATGTAAATGGATCTCACGGGGAAAGGAAAACCTCTTTGCTTCATAAGGGTTTTCCAAGTTGGGGAAACAAGGTTTTAAATACCTCCTCCCAACATCCCTTAGTGTTTAAGTATCCATGGTTTTGCTTGTTTTGGGAATCTTCTTTTTGGAAAACGGCTGTTTGACATGCTGACTTAAATTTTCCCTAAAACAATTTTTAAAGTGTTTTTTTGGATTGGGTTTGGGGACGGGTTTCCCAAAAAATTTGTCTGAAATGGCCCTAAACTTTTCTCTTGCTGTTTTCCCAGTACTAGTTATAACAAGTGGAAATTCCGTTTTGGGACAGTTACGGATAAAAACATGATAAAACTCGGGGAAACACGGAAGCCCCCTACTTTCTCCCAGTATAATTTATTCGCCCACACTTCAATTGTTTATGAAAAGAAAAAGAAAAAACTTCTTTTTTCATTAATGTGAAAATTGGTTTTAATCATGTTTTGAATATTTAAAGGGTTATACTACCCCAAGGAATTATTTTAAAATGAAGTTTTTGGTTTTTTTTTTCACTTTCATAGATGTTGATACAAATTCCTTTCTGAACCTATTACGGAGGTTGTTTTTTAAAAAGTTTTTGGGAAAAAAAAACAGGTCATGAGTGGAAAAAAATACACAGCTTAGTTTTAGACAAAAATTGCTTTGGTGATACACTTTAAACCCTTTCTTCATTAAAGAGTATAAAACATGTTCAATTTTTTTACATTTGTTTTCATAATTGTTTTTTAAAATAAACTAAAATTGTTGTCTTGTTAACTTAAAATTTTTCCCAAAAAAAACCCAAGAACCCAAAAATACTATGTCCCCCCCTTCCTTGCTTTGTTGGGTGCCCAAAAAAAAAAAGGTTGGGGAAAAAAACAAGGGACTTTTTCCAAACCAAACGGGCCCCCTTTTTCTCCTGACTACCATCTAGATTTTTTCTATTTTAACAGGCACAAGTCCAGTGAAAATTTCTTCTGTACATAGGGAACTTTCTTTTTCCGGGTTTTGTCTCGGGGCCCAGAGGTTTGTGACTTTGCGTTTCCTGGTCTCCCCCTGGGCATTGGTTTTTATTATCTGTGCTCTGGGTTGGTAAAAATTTTGTTTGAAGAGAACGTGTTTAGCTCTGCTGGGTAACCTCATCAGAACTGGGGAAAAGGTACCTTCTCAAAAAAAAGGCCCCCAAAAGTAAGAGGAGCAAAGGTATGTCCCTTCACATGATAAAAGCAAAAGAACAAGAGGCAGATGCGGGACAGGGGATTTTGATATGCTACCCTTTAAAAAAAAAACAAGTGGACTGCTTTTCATTTTTCTTCTTGGATGTATTTTTTGTCCCAAAACCCTGTCTGCAGAGCGAAATAAAGTAAAAGAGGGAGGGGGAGGGAAAAAAAAAATGAAAGGGAGAAAAGAAAAGATCACTCCCACTCTAGTTGAGGGAACTGTGGATTTGGGACAACCCTACTGCCCTCTGAGCAGGGAGCATAGATTTGGGAACACACAGTTCAGTTTTAAACCTGTGAGCATGCCAGTGGAGAAAATCTAAATTGGGAAAATTTACTTGGGGAGGGCCGCCCACCATGGGGGGTTTGCCTTTTTTATTCATGTAGCCCTGGGGTTAATAAAGAAAGCTAGCAAAGCATGAGTGTGGCCGAGCCCGAAAATGACCCAGGAACAGAGTTCCTCAAAAATTTTTCTGTTTTTTCAAGTTCCGGTTCAGTTCTTACCCCTAAACTTCCCTCAGTGACGGCCCATGACCGGGGAAGTAAAACCCAAAATAAATCCTTTTTCCCCTAAGGGTTTGTATCACGCGGGAACCAAAAGACAAGAGACCTTGATGAATGTTCTTTTTCTCCTTGTGTATTATGGTTTTATTTTATTCTGCTGAAAACCAATACACAAAAAAAAAAACAGAGGTGAGGGGGAAATTAAAGAAATAGGAAGATAAATGGGGGCCCCGTCAACCAAAAGGATTTTAGGGCAACCCCGCCCTTACTTCAAACATCTTTTCAGCTTGGAAACTAAATTTTTTTCCCTTTGGCAAACTCGAAGCATGAGACGGGACGGGGAGAGAAGAAAACTGAAGTGTCTTTCCAGGGATGTTTTCCACGTGTGTCCTTTTTCCCAAAGGGCGGGGCAATTTGCCTTCGGGAAAAAGCCTTCCAGAAAAATCGAGTTTTACATTTTCATTCTTTTTTTTCAAATTTATTTGCTTTTTTTTAAAAGTTATTTTGTTTGTGTGGGGTTACATCTGTGTGGGGGTATGCACACATGATTTAAAAATGCCTACAGAGAAAAGAGGGGGGGCATCAGATGCCCGGGGACGGGAAAATTATAGGTGGTTGTGGCCATCCAATATGTCCCACTGAGAACAAAATTCAGGTCCTTTGGAAGAGATGTAAGCACTCTTTACCTATGGAATTTCTTCCCCCAAATTTCTCATTCTTAAAACAGTAAAAGCTGTTTTTCCTTATTTTTAAAACCATTTGTTGCACAAATTTTTAATAGCCCTTAAAAAGGGAAAAGACAATGTAATTTGGGACTAATAGAAATGACTAATAAAAAAATCTTTGCCCATTTTTCCCTTTGGGTTTTAAAGTATAAAGGAAAAAGAGAGGTCCCTAAATATGGGTGCTACCTCCATTTTTTGCCAACCAGTAAGATCATGGATAGGCCCTTTTCCCGATAAATCTTCTATTTGAAACCGGGGGCTTAAAAAGCACAGCTTAGGGCCCACTATGGAAGGCTTTCGAAAATTTGTTTTCCACAATATTCTTTTAACCAAAAAAGGGAATAAAAATTTTTAATGCCATCAGGGCCCCTCAGGCCCCAGAAGACTTACTCTCTAGATTTCCCAAATGCTTGCTTCCCCTGACTCGGATTTTGGCTTATATTTCCCCAGCAAATAATAGGGCTTGGTCCATTTTCTTTTTTTTTTTTAATTTAGTTATTTAAATCACATCGTAATTTACTTATTTACCCCAGGGGTTAAAAAACACAAAAAGGCAGGATGGGGGAAAAAAGGAAGGGGCCCCGGAGCATAGGGGGGTTCGGGGGGAGTACAGATACCTTTCAGACCCAGGGTATCAGGGGGGGTGGGTTCGGGGGGACAGGTCACTATGACTTTTTGTCTATGATTAACTTGTCCTTATCTAAGTTGGTACGTCCCCGGGGGTGCCTATTTTAAGACCCGGTGACAACTCGGGCGGGTTTAAAATTTCCACAAAACTGATGGTGGATTTTCTAAAGAAAAAAAACACACCCAGGAAAGTTTGGTAAATTTTAAATGAAGAAATTAATTTTGATACACTAAATATAAAACTCGGGCCCCCGACCCTCAGCCTTGACCGAAGGGGGGAAGGAGAAAAGGGAAAGGGGAAAAGTTAAAAAGCTGTATAAAGTGTTTTAAACCCACTCCATGTTTCCCCTAGGGGAAATCGGGACTGGGGCCCAAGGGGGGGGTTTCCCAAAAACACTCAGGCTTCAAATTAAAAATTTGATAGTCCCCCCCAACCCTCGGGCCTCTGGGTTCTTCGGGGTTCCCAAAAAAGCATCAAAGGAGGGGGCCCAAAGCCTGACACTCAGGCGGGATTAGCAAAAACCCCTGTGCCCGCCCGGGCCAGGGTTGAACATATTTCATTTGCCGGGGTGGCCACAGTTACCCACTGGAGGCTAAAAAAGGGGGTGGGATATTCTTGTCAATCATTCAATATTTTATTCCTCTGGGAAAAAAAACCCAAAATTTAGCAGAAATCTTTTCCCGGGGAAGCCCAAAAGGTACTCCAAAGGTTGCCAAAGACATTTCATTTTTAAACCCCGGGTGAGGGCCTAGTTTGATAATTATTTATTGATTTTACAACTGTATACAAAACCCAAGTCGTTGGTAAACGGTTACTTTTAAATTTTTCATTTATTTTTTTAAAAACATCTCCCTTTTCTTGCAGGAAAATTCGGGCCCTGGTTATTTTTTCTACATTGTTTTTTTAAATTTTTTAAGAAACCCACCTGGGGTCGGGAACATTTATTTTAAAACAGTTTCCTTTCCCTTTTGTGATATAGTAAAGGTGCTTTGTTTTCCACTTCAGTGGGAAAAATTTAACATAAAAAGGACAAAAAAAAGGGAATTTTAAGTTTCTTCAAAAAGATGATGAGGGTTGGGAACCAGAGCTATCCCAAAGAAAAAACCTTCTGTCAGAGGTAAAAAGCTTCTCATCTACAAACCAAGAATGTTAGGTCTGATCTCACATAGAGCTGAGAAAATCTTTGGGGCCTCCTTTTGCCCCCCCGGGGCCTTTATATCCCCCAAACTTGTTTTCCCTAAACGCTATGCCGCCAAACAAAAACGATTTGCAGTGCCCTTTTTCACGAAGCGCTATCATGCCCGGACCAGGATCGGGCCCCCGATGGTGTTTTAATCTCAATAATGACCCTCTCTTTTGGGGTCCAAATTTTTTTGAAGGAGACACTTGTTTGCCCAACAAGGAACCTGCCTCCCACAAAGGAAATTGACCTGGAGAGGCTTAGAGTTCAAACATAAAATTTGGGCTGAAGGACTTTGCACACAGACCCAACCCTTGAAAGTCTTTTCACTTCCCAAATGAATAAAAAAAACCCCCTGACACTCATCCCAAATGATTTGTCAAGGTTAAAGGAACTGCCAACTATTAGCCAAAGGTTAAATTTTAAAATGTTACTACCAGTCAAAAAGGAGGGGGGAAAAACCAGAAACAAAACAGTGACTGGAGAATGGGGAGTGCCATAAACCCACACAGGGGGAGTTAAGGAATGGCACCCCTGGCTCTTGTTTTTTCCCCACCCCGCAGCAGGAAGGGGGGGATATAAATGGTACTTGTCTTTTATTCAATATCAGTCTGCCTAGAAATGCCCGAATGCAGAAGCTCTACGTTTGGAGGAAAATTTTTAAAGCCCAGTTTTAAATTTGGGACTCTACGAGAAAAAATCAAAAAGTCCATCAAAACAATGTTCTAAAGTGTACGCGTGGAAAAAACCTTATTTTAAAAGTATGCTCTCCTCCAAGAAAAAAATAGATAGAAAATCACTTCTGTCCTTGGGTTCTGGTCCTTTCTTTTTCCTGGGAAATTTGTTTCAAACCCGAATACAAAAAATTTGGGGAAAAACATTAGAAAAGATTTAAAAAAAATTTAAAGTTTTAAAAGGGAAAAGGTTTATAAAGCAGTTTGAGGGGTTTTTGATAATGTGTGTACATATGTGTGTAAAATATTATGTGGTTTTACTTTTTTTGTGATATACATATATGTTCGTATATCATGTATGTGTGTACATGAAATGTTGTATATGTATGTTTTACATTATGTACTTTATTTACTATGTTTGTGTTTTGTATGTGTGTGTGTTTGTTTTTTTATTTTTATATATATATTATATATATTTTAAATAATTAAAAAATTTTTTTTTAAAAAGTCAACCCTTTTTCAAATCTAGGGGCAAAATTTTCCTTTTTTTTTCAAAATTAATTTAACTTTTTTATTTAAAAAAATTTGGGTCTACTGCAAAAGGCTTTCTTAAAAGTCAAAAAAATTCAAATTTAGGGGGTGTTATCAAAAAATTCCAAAAAAATTCCAAAAAAAAAAAGGTTTGGGTGGGGGGGCCACCTTTTTTGTGGGGGGGCTTTGGGGGAATTTTGAAAAACTGAGGGGAAAACCTCTGGGGAAAAGCAAGTCAGGACCTTATTTAAAAAGAGTTTAAAAAAACCCAGGAAGCAGGCAAAAAACTTAAAAGGGAAATTAAAAAATTGCTTTTTCAATTTACCCCAAAAAAGGAAGAAAGGGGGAAAAAAATACAGGGGAAAGTTTCATTTTTGCCTGGGCCATTAAAGAGAAACCCTGTTCGGGAAAAACCAAAAAAAAACCCCAAAAAAGTAAGGTTTTGGGCGGGCCAAGGTATCCCCTTTAAAGTAAAAAGGGGAAAGACGGGATTTTCCTTTTTAAAAACCCCAACCTTAGGTTCCCAACAAAATTTAATTATTTTTTTTTAAACCCCCTTCTCATAAAAAAACCCCCCCCCCCCCCCCCCCCCCCCCCCCCCCCCCCCCCCCCCCCCCCCCCCCCCCCCACCCCCCAAACCCCCCCCCCCCACCCCCCCCCCCCCCCCCCCCCCCCCCCCCCCCCCCTTTTTATATTAAAAAGCTTAAAAAAAAAATTTTTAAAAAGGAGAAAATTTTAGGGGGAAACCACTTTCCCCTATGGTCATGTTTAAGAAGTGTGAGCTCAGGGGAAGAACGGGACCCAAAAGTCAAGAGAACAGATAGAAAAATCCAGAATTACCCAAAATTACTTTTACCCCCAAAAGGGTAAAATGGAGTTTCAAAAGGAAAGGGACATTTCCCAAAAGAAAAACTAAAACAAATCAACGGGAAATGGGGTCAAAGAAAAAAACCCAAAAAACCCTTCAGTGAAACCAGTGAGTGTAAAAAAACCCTTAGCCCCAAAATTGGCCTTGGGCTTCAAAGTAAAGTTTAAATTTTCAAAGCAGGATCATTGAAAACCCTTTCAGGACCTAAGGTAAAAAGAGTTTTAGGTACCAGAGGCAAAAAACTGTGGGAAAAATTTAAAACTAATAAAAAAAGATTCCAGGGCTGGAGGTGGCCTCAGGGGTTTTAAAGCCCTGCCCCTTTTCCTCTTCGAGGGGTTTCCCTGAGTTAAATTTCCCCAGAAACCCGAATGGTGGCTAAAAAAAACCATCAGAAATGGGTTCTGATGCCCTTTTTTTTTTCTGGTGTGTCTAAAGGGAAAAAGTGACAGTGCATATGTATATGTTATGTTTATGTATAAAACTTTATTTTCAAAAAAAATAAAAATATTCCATAAAATACCCAAAATTTTTTTGCCCTGAAAAAAAAAATCTCACCAAAAAAAATAAAAAAAGATGAATTATCCCACTGGAAGAATTTATTTAAAATTTGAGACAACTGGGAAAGCCCTTTGCCTAGAAACATAAATAACTCAACAGCCAATCACGGGGAGGCAGGGTGCCCGTGGAGAACAATTTTTGGTTTTTGCCAACCCGGGGGGTCCTAAGTTCAATATCTGGGACCCACATGGTAAAAAGGGAAGAATTTACCCCCTCTGACCTCTAAGGCAGTGTTACCCCACACCCCACACACACAAAACACACCACCTAAAAGGGTAGGGGTTAATAAAAGAAAAAGGTAAATTTATAGAGGGTAGTAGAGGTGGTGAGAAAAAAACAAACATTTTAATGTTTATATTTATATAATATAGGCATCTGAAAAGTTCACAGCGAACCCAATTTTTTTTTTTTGAAAAAAAAAAATTTAACTTAAAAAATTAAAAAAAATTTCTCTAATAAGATAAAAGAAAAAGCCGGGATGAAAAATAAAAGAGAGGTTTCAACATTTTAATATAGTGTATGCTCTCAGGGGTGAAGGATCCTAAAAACTGGCCCCACAGCCCCCAGTGAGCCCACTCCACGTGGTCCTTTTCTCCCTACCGGAGTCCACAGGGTTTACATCATGTGCTATGGCTTCTTTTACGCAAAATAAAAACAAATTTTTTTGTAAAAAAAAAAGATATGCAACAGTTGCCCCCGCCAGGGGAAAAAATCTGTGGTGGAAAGGGCACTAAAAAAAGGGTTTCAGAATTCCTGTTTGGATGTTCAGATAAAATTTTGCTATTTCATCTATTTTTATACAGAAAGGGTTAAAAAAAAAATTATAAAAAATGGCAAAAATCGAAAAAGCTGGCAGAGATGCCCGGGAAAACTATATATTTCCTTCATTGGGAATTGGTCAGAATATAAAAAAAGGATTAAACCCAAAAGACACACCCAAATTTTCAACCACACACACAGGCGCCCCTTTTACGGGGTTTTAATCAAATAAGTTCTTTTATCTACGCCCCGCATGGCTTTCCCTGGTTATTGGGGAACACTGTACAGTTGTATAAGTTGTTATCAAGAGGCAAGCTTGATTCCGGCCCAGCCCCCACCCGGATTTTTCCCGTGCATTCCCCCTTTTCAACCCCCTCTAAAATATCTCAAGTCGAAGGCCAAAACCATAAAGTCCTTTTACCCGATGCATTTTAAAGGGGAAAAAATCAAAACCTTTCTTGGGAAGCTTTCTACAAGCCCAGAGAGAAATGTAAAAAAACAGAAACAACTTTTCTTTTTTTACATTTTAACAGGTTGGGTAAAGGGAAAAACGGGGAAAATTATTTTGGGTTAAAAGGGGGGAATCCCTCCCCTTTCTGGAAAATTTAACTTTTAATTCACGGTAACCCCGCGTCTCTTTCTTCAAGGGTGCCCAATCCCCTTCTAAAAAGGACCACGTTTTAAGTTTTTCCCTTTATCAAAATTTGTTTTTGAAAATGTTACCTGACAACCCCGAATTTCCCTTTTTTGAGGAAAGGGTTTGTAAAAAGACCCCACCCCAGGGTTGTTCCATCTTTCCCGGGGGGGATCCCCCACTTGGGGGCCGGGCCCTTTGTTTTTTGACGATCAAACCCCCCAACCCCCAAAAAACAAAAAGACCCCTTTTGGGACTGGGGCCCGCCCTTGTTTAAAGGTATCCAAATTTTTTACCCCACCCCCCCCAAAACTAAACAATTGGGTCAAAATGAAAAATTTTCGGCAATCCTACCCTTTTCATTTTTTTAAAAAGGTTGTCCCAAAAATTCCCCGGTTTTTATCTCCTGGCTTAAAGGGAAAGGGTTTAAACCATTTCAGGGGAAGCAGGGTTTTGGTCTCAAATCCCTGGGCCCCTTGCTTCACCCAGGGGGTTTTTTTGGGGACCTATTTTGGGAAAATTTTAGACGGGAGGGCTTTTTAAGTCTAGGAAAATGATGGGGTTTTCCCCCAAAACCCCCTTTCCCCCAGCAAACAAAAAATCCCAGTCCAAAAAGAAACCCCCGGCCCAACCCCTTATAATAAAGTTTTAAGGAAACTTCACTGAACCCCTTTTTGGGAAAAGGTTTAGGTTGTTTAAAAAGCCTTTGGAAAAACTTAAGGCCAAAAGGGGTTTTTTCCCCCTTCCATGGGAAAAAAGGGCAAGGAAAGGGAAAAAATTAAAACCAATTTCCTTTAAAAAGGGGGAACTCCCGCGGGAAATGGTTTCAAAACCCCCCCACCCCTGGTGGAAAACAACTTCTAAAGCCAGTAATTTTTTGGGGGGGGGCAAAAAGCCAAAAAGCCAAAAAAGAACCCCCAAAGGGCCTTTTCCCCCCTTTAAAAAAAAGGGGTTAAAAGGGAAAAGGGGCCCAGGGGAAATTTTTGGCCAATTTGGGGGGCTTTTAGGGGGGCCAAAAAAAAAAGGGTGGGGAAAAACAAAAAAAAAAACCGCCCATTTGGAAAAAAAATTTTTAAAATTCCCCCTTGCCTTTTGGGCCGTAAAGCCAAGGGGCCAAAACCCTTTGCCTTTAAAAAATTTTTAAGGGGGGACCAGGGTTTTAAACCCCCGGGCTGGGAAAAAAAAAAATTTTCAGCTTTTGCTAAAGAAGTGAGCCTTCGTAACTGACAAAACTGTCACATTAACTTCTTTGGGGTTTTTTTCTTGTATGCAGCAACCATGAGGGCAGAGGGCAGGGGCTAAAAGGGGGGGGCATTTTTGGTTTTTTCATTTGTTTTGTTTTAACTGCCCAAGGGAAAAAGTTTATCACCCCCATCTCGTTTCCTACAGTTTCCCAAATTTGGAAAAGAAGTTGTTTGTGTTTTTGGAAAGAACCCCAAAAAACTTTCAACACTGGGTTGTGGTGGCGCAAGCCTTTTATTTCCCCGCATCAGGGAGAGGCGGGGGGGTTTTTGAGTTTGGGGGCCCGCCCGGTCTACGAGTGAGTTCCAGGACAGCCAGGGTATCAGAGAAACCCCGTCTCAAAACAAACCCAAAAAAAAAAACAAACAAAAAAACAAACAAAAATTTGCTGTTCTATCTGTAATCCTCCTCACCCACCTTTACGGGCCCAAAACACTGAAGAGAAAAAAAGTCTGACCGGGGATGCAATGATGTTTTCATTGACTCTGCTCTAAAAAACATTTGGAGCAAAAGGCCCCCGGTTTGTGCCTGGAGGTTATCGCCCTTCCTTTTGGGGGGCCCGATGGGAAAATCAGGCTGCTGTTGCTCAGCCCTGGCCGAAAATACGGGAGTTTTTGGCTCAGGCACCTTTGTGATGAGGGGCAGAAAAAACCCGAATTAAAGGGAAAAAGTCAGTCAGGAACAAAACTGGGAAAGTCAGTCGTGTTAAAGGGGCCCCGGGGGTTTCTTTCCCAGGGTGGATTGCGGTATTTTTGGTTTGGCCCGAAGCAAAGAAAGCATATGAGCCCACAGTCTTTCTTCTTTCCCCTGCTCCCCCGTTTACTCCCAAGGGGGGGGCATCGTGGTTTATACCCGGCCCCGGGGTGAGTCCTTGGTAAAACCCCAAAGGATAAAAAACTTCAGAAATGTGTGGTTTCTGCAGGGAAAGAACTCAGGGGCATTCCCTTTAGCATTAACAGAAATGGGCGATTACATCACTAGACTATTGGGGGAGGTTTTTTGACATAGCATTCCATATTCTTTCGGGCCAGAGGGAAATGGGAATTTTGAGTTTATTAAAAACACCGGTTATTTCTCTGACCCAAAAGACCTTTCAGACTGCCTTTTTTTGAAAGAACAATTTTTTTTTAAATTTTATGGATATGGTGTTTCGCCTGCGCGTATGTTGTGTAAACCCTATGCATGCTATGTCTGAGGGGGCCGGGGGGTATTGTATTTAACCCCGAAATTAGTGTTAGAGGGGTTTTGGGGGGTCACCTTTGTGGGTGGGGTTTGAATAGAACACAGGTCCTTAGAGAGGAGAGAGTGCTTTAACCCCCCAGGGCCGGCTTTTAAACTCTCAGTCTCTCCTCCGGGTTTTAAAAAACCCGAAAAACATCAATATTTACTTCTTAAAAATAAATGTTAAAAACCCCAAAACCCCCCCCCAAGGGCCCCAAAGAAAAATTTCCGGGGGACAGCCAAAGAAAACCCTTTTCCCTTAGGGTTTATATAGAGAAAAAATCTATGGGTCTTATTTCAAAAAAAAAAAAAAAAAAAAAGTAAGAACTCCAGCCCTAAAACAGGTTTTTTGTTATTTGAAACCCCAAAACAGGGGGATAATTGGCTTTTTTCTATCTATTTTTAAAAAATTTGAAAACTAGATCAACCCCCGGCAAAAAAGTTTTTAAAGGCAATGTTAGACACCCACTCAGCACAGAGAAAAAACCCTTTTGGGGGAACCCTCTTCTAGTAAACAGTTTTTCTCAACTCTCTTTCATTTTTTTCTAGTGGGGGATCGATCAGTGTAATCCCTTAAAATTTTTCCCCCCCCTGAATCTAGAGGCCACTAGCACATACTTAAGTTAATCCCCTATTTCAATGTGGAAAGCAATTTCATGAACTTTCCACTTATGGTTGACACTGGATCCCCAAACACATGGGGTAGGGTCAACTCTGCCCAGCCCCCCAAATTAAGTCCCCATTGAGTTCGCAGCCCAAGGGCAAGGGATGAAATTTGGGGAGGACTTCTCCCCGAGAGAACCCAATTCCCCGGGTTCCAATCTTTTACAAAAGGCTAGCCAAAAACCCAAACAAAGGGATAATTTTGGAAAGCTTTGGGAAAGATTTTTGTTGGGTCCTACCAAACCCAAAAAAGAAAAGTAAATATATCCTTTTCCCGGAAAAAAGGACTCCCAGTGGCATCAGTGAAATTTTTAGGCCCGAAGTTACTCGATGCTAACTTGGGTCCTATATGTCAGGGGTTTTGTTTTTGGTTTTGGTTTTTTTTTTTTTTTTTCCCTTTTTGGGTTTTTTTTGAGACAGGGTTTTTTTGTGGGAGCAGGTAGCTGTCCCTGGAAAATCACTCTGAGATCAGGCTGGCCCCCGAACCCTGAAATCCCCCTGCCTCTGCCCTCAGGAGTAAAGGGAAAAATCATGTTTTAAAAAATTTGAGGAAAATCACCATTTTTAAAAAAAATTAAAAACTCGGGGGGCGATAATTAAAAGAAAAAAAAAATAAAAAAAATTTTTTAAAAAAAAAAAAAACTTTAGGACAAAAAACCTAAATTAACCCAAAATTTTAAAAAAACCGAAGGAAAAAAAAGAGAAGGGGGGGGTGGGGATAGATCTTTGGGGACAGAAACCAACTGGTAGATTTACAAAACCCAATTACAGCCTGCTCTTGGTTTTTGCCCTTTAAATTCCCCAAAAAAACACCCTCTGCCCCTGAAATTTTCAGCCTTTTAGTCTCCTCGACACCTCACAAAATTTGAGATTTTCACGGTTTCCAAAGTTTTCACAAGTTCAAATTTTTTAAACCCCTTAATCCTGACAGCCAAAAAGAATAAAACCCCAGGGGGACACAGAAACCCAGTGAACTTTACTTAGGAAAAATGTTTTTTCTTTTTGAAGGAATGAAAAACCCCTTTTTAAACCCGGGAAAACCAACCCCAAACCTTCCCCCTCCCCCGCCCACCCCTTGGGCCATCTCCGAAGGGTTCATTGGCTCCCCAAAAGGCTTCAAAACTGCAAACGTGGGGAGGCAGAAGGAACCCCAGCCAAGGAAAACCCTCCTTTGCTAAGCTCCAAAGCCGGCCCGTTCAGCCCGGGGCTTTGCGGCCCCCCGCCCTTTTGTTTGGGGGTAGCAAAAATCCACAGAGTTCCCTTGTTCCAAAGGGCGGTGGGGAAGTCCCTCCGGGGGGCCGAAGGTTTGCACGCCCCTTCAGGGCAAACCCGGGGGGGCCCTGCCATTAACCCGCCCCGCAGTTATAAATCCCCGAAAATAAAAATCTGGGAAACCCAGTGCCTTTGAGAAAAATGGGGGCCCTTTCAAAATTTTTAACCCGAAAAAAAACCAATAGGTGGTCGGTTTCCAAACCTTTTTGTTTATTTCAGGGCAAAACTGTTCCCTCTAGGAGGCTGCCAAAACCCCGCGCTCCATTTTAAAACCCGTGTAGGGAGGGAGGGAGAAAAAAAAAAACCCCAACGGGAAGGAGAGGGATGAATAAAGAAGTGGGGAAAGGGAAAATTAACCGACCTTTCCCTTTTATAAACCACAAACCCAAAATTTTTAAAGTCAGAAAAAAAGGGCTTTTAGCTCAGGTGAGAAAAAATTTCAGGGGTTTTTTCCCAAAAGGGGGGTCTTGTCTGCTTTTTCCCGTATGCCCCTTTTCCCTTTGGCGAATGGAAAAGGGGGCCAGCTTTTTCTGAAGACACACACCGACACATGGTGTTTCATGGTGCACCTTTGGGGCATTTTGCACGAAAATGTGTGTTTGTATGTACCCTCTGCGTGTTTTGTTTTTGTGGGGAAAAAAAAAAAAACCCGTTTTTTCTGAAAAAAAATACCCTCCCATTTACAAACGGAGAGCCGCGGGATTAATTTTTAAAAACCCAAAACCAGGTTTTTGAGAAATTTAGGGCCAGAAGCAAATAGTATTGGGGTGAGGGAAAAAAATTTTTAGAAAAAGGAAAAAAAAAAAAATTTACTAGGCCACATTTGAAACATCCTGATTGAAGGGGTACAAAAAATGGGTGGGGTACAAATGAGGTCTCACCCGCACCCCCCTTTCCCAAAGGCGGTGAGCAAAAAGGCCTTTTTGAGTGTTTTATTTCATAAAATGGGAGCTGTGCTCTGGTGCCAACCCAAACAGCACACAAAAACCCCCCCAAGGCTGGGGAAGGTGCCCCCTGAGATAAACGGGTATCTTTAGAATTTTAGTCCCACTGAAGGTTGGGGAGCAGGGTTTGGGGGTTTGGGCTACAAATCATGGGGTTTTCCCAAAGGGAAAAAACTGCGGGTGGGCTGGTTCCAAGTTTGTTTTTTCTAGTGGGGTTTCCTGGTGTAATGGGGCTTCTAGCCAAAGCTCCTGGGGGCCTGGGGCCTTGGTGCCCTTCGCTACAACTTTCTTTGGTTTCCCCTTCCCCCGTGTAGCTGGCACAGAGCTCACAGAAAAGTGTCATTAGATGCCATTAAAAACTCAAGGAGCATATGCAAAAACCGCTAATGGGGAAGGGCCAAGGGGGGAGAAAAAGGGGGTGCAGAATAGGGCTTTCCTTTACCCAAAAAGTGATAGGGGAAAAGGGCCCGGGAAATCTTACCAAACAAACCCCCAAGAACCCCAAAACTAAATGCACATCACTAAGAATCCACCCGGGGTGCAAAAATTTGGGGGGGTGGGGGATTTTCACCCAAAAATTTTTGAAAAGAAAAAAATTGGGGAAAACTCCTTTTTAAATTTGAATTTACAATTTAAATTTAAGGGAAGGGGGAAAAATGAATCTCTTAGCAGTGGCCCCGTCCCTACATGGTCCCCAAAATACAGGGGAGAAGTTCCCCCCGCCTTAAACCCGAGTCAACCCTTTTAAATTTGCAAAACTCTGGGAAACCCCCCCAGAAAAATTTTTCAAGCCGTTCCCCCAAATTTTTAAAAAAAAAATTCCCCTGACCACCATTCATTTAATTTCACTCAAAGTATTATCTCGGTGCTGTTGGTTCCCCGTTTGCTTATTCTGGGGTTTCGTTGACTTCCCCTCAAGAATGTAAGTTCCCGGGGGCAAAATTTTGGTTTTAAATTTTTTTTCATGATAGTATCTTTTTTATGAAAGTTTGTGGTCCTTTTTGTTGCTTTTTTGGAGAAGAAAAACCCCAGGATTGTGGGGGAGGGAGGGGGGGAAGAGAGGAAGGGGAAGGAAAAAAGGGGGGGAGGGAGGAGGGGGGAAGGGGGAGAAGAAAGAAAAAGGGGAAAGGGGGGAGGGGGAAGGAGGAAAAAAAGGAAAGGAAAAGGGAAAGAGGGAGTAAAAAAAGGAGGGATGGAGGGAAGGGAGGGTGAGGGGGAAGGGGAAAAAGGGAGGGGGAAAAAAAGGGGAAAAGAAAGGGGTGAGGAAAAGAGGGAAGGGGGTGAAGGAAGGTTTAAAATGAGAAACGAGAGGCGAGGGGGGGAAGGGAAAACGTTTCCCTTTTAGCACCCCGTTCCCCAGGCATGACAGAGTTCTTTAAGCCCCACTGTGTCAGTTGAGTTGCTGGCCGCCCGGCCTTTGGGGGGGCAGCCGGGGTTTGGGGCTATCAGCTCCCGTTTGTTTAGTGAAAGGGAGTTCTTTTAAGGGTACACTGAAAAAAAGTAGCAGAAGGGGGGCTTGGTTTTTTTTTCCCCATGTGTATTCCCCTACCGGACACCCCAAGCCAAAAATTAAAAAGGGGGAAAAACCCCCCTTTCCCCCAGGCCCCCCAGTTCAAAGTAAAAGGTCCCCAAACAGTTTTATTTTTGGGGTTTTTTTTGGGAAAAAAAGCCGGGGGGGGCTTTTTTAAAACACAGGCCACCCCCTTGCCCGGGGAGTTAAAGAGGCATGAAGACGTGCTGCTACTGCGGGGTTACTGTCTCTGTTTTTTTGGGAATATGGGTTCTTTGCCCCGGCCCCAGTTTTATCCAGTTTTAATGGTTTTTCCCCCCCAGCCACATTTTTGGAATTTAGCATAGCTCCTTTTAAAAAGAAAACCCCGGGGGGCCCCTTTCCCCAGGAGACTCTGGATCTGTTCATTGCTTCCACAATCCATACAAGTAGGATTTGAAAACAGATCTCTCTTTTTTCTCCTTTAAATTAATTAAGTTATTTTTTATTCACTTTAAAAATCCATAGAAACAGCCCCCCCCCTTTCGTCCCTGCCCACATAGCGCCTCCCCCCCTTCCCTTCCCTTCTAAAATCATAAGAGTTCCACTTCTTTGGATTTTTTTTTTCCCTTTTCAATTCCTCACCCCTTCCACATCTGTACTTCTTTTTATATAATATATATATATATTTTAAAAAAGAGGGAGCAGCCGTGTTGTCAGGGGCACCTTTTTGATTCCAATGAATTTTGCAGGCTCCTCCTTGTGTGACTGTGCTAAAACTCCATTTTCAACGTTCACACATCTTGAAACCCACGGTCAGTGGTTCACCAACTGTGGAACAAGCCCGATCTTAGACCCGGGTTTCTAAGAATCGGCCTCAAAAACCCTCTTCTCTAAAACACCTATGCTGTCTCTTTTTCTCTCCAACCTCACATAGTCTCTGTCTCTCTGTCTCTTTGCTCTCTCTCTCTTTCTCTCTCTCTCTCTTTCTCTCTTCTTCTCTCTCTCCTTCTCTCTCTCTCTCTCTCAACCACACAACAACCCCCAACACCCTTTTGCTCCACAGAAAATTTGATTCCGCCCGGGGCAAAAAACCCTTGCCTAGCACAGAATAGTCTAAATAAAGTTTTCAAATTTACCCCTTTCCCCCTAATACCCCCCTAAAACCCCTGCCCTAGGGGAAAAACTTTCCCACAACCCAGTGGTTGTAAGATTTTTAAGCTTGGGAAAAATTAAATTCCCGGGGGCGGGAGGTGGTTAGGTGGGTTTGAGCCACACCCCGCCCTTCAGAAGGTGGGTTTTAGCCAGGTGTGGTGGCCGCCTCTAGTGCCCGCACTAAGGGGGAGAGGCAGGGGAAACTCTAAGTCGAGGCAGGGTGGGCTACAGAGTGAGGCGAAAAGCCAGGCCTACACAGGAACTTCTGTCTGGGAAGGGAAAGAAGGGGGGAGGGGGGGGGAGGGAGGGAGGGGGGGGAGGGAGGGGGGGAGGGAGGGAAAAAAGAAAAAAAAAAAAGCCATAGGTCCAAAATTTTTCCCAAAACACCCACCCCCAGCCCCTTTACAAACACCCAAAAGGGCCAATTTAAAACCTTTTTTTTTTTTTTCCTAGGGACCAATAAAAGGGAAACAT
>JAJTUV010007302.1:0-10227 GCA_021653895.1 Mastomys natalensis
ACCAGACAGACAGATGGATAGGTAGATATAGATGATAGATTAATAGATTAGATAGATAGATAGATAGATGATAGATAGATAGATAGATAGATAATAGATGAACATAGATAGATTTTAGATGATAGATAATGGTAGACAGACAGGTAGCTAGATAGATGATGATGAAGAAGATAGATGATGATGGAAAGATAGATAGAGATAGATATACAGATAGATAGATAGATAGAAATAGATAGATGATAGATAGATATATAGATAGATAGATAGATAGATAGATAATAATAGATGTAATAGGATACTTTTAAATACTTAACTTACCCTATTTCTGGCTGTCATGCCAGGGTCAACAATCTCGTAACTACCTCAAACATTACTCAGCAAAACCTAATTGATTTGTGCACTGGTAATTTTTAAATCTTGACTTGAACAAAAGATAACAAATATCAATGCTATCTGGCATTTGGCAATGAAAAGCAATATATTTTTCTTAGCTGCCATGGTAAACATTTAAGCATAGGTACAAACAGAGGAACTAGCAATGAAGTGTATTTTTAATCCACTTTGCTAGAGAGTGCTAAGCACACTGGTGACCTTCAAAGTTTTCCAACTTACTAGCCTAGCTGGCTAAATCAGATAGTCCTTTTCAGTTCTTCTCATAGTATGTTAAGCAGAGTTCATGCAGGACAGAGCATTGCTGGCTAATTTTAAGTCTACTTGACATAGGCTAGAGAACATCTGAGAGAGGGAATCCCAGTTGGGAAAACACCTCCATAAGATCCACTGCAGGCCAGACAGAATGCCATTTTCCTTAATTAGTGACTGATGTGAAGGACCCAGCCCATTGTACGTGAGGTCATCCTGGGCTACTGGTCCTGGGTTTTGTAAGAACGTTAACAAGCAAACCAGGGGAGCAAGCAGTAAGTACCACTCCTCCAAAGCCTCAGCATCAGTTCCTGCCCTGTTTGAGTTCCTGTCCTAAGTTCCTCCAATGATGAACAGTGATATGGGAGTGAAAGCCCAATAAACCCTTTCCTTTCCAAGAGCTTTGGTCACCACAGCAATAGAACCGTTAACTAAAGCAGGCATCGTGAATAGACATCAGGCTATATAAGAAGAGAACTGACTAACTGTGTGCAAGCATTGCAGGAGCTGGTACATATCTGTTGGAATAAAGATCTACTGAAGCATCATTGCCTTCCTCAAACCCTCCCAGACAAAGAACAAAGCCTTTCCTTGAAGCTTCCATTTAAGGGGAATAGAGGTCCTCAGGGTGGGTATAGGACCAAGGTCAGTCAGAGCGGTCCTGACAATTTCATCACCTGCAGTATTAAATTAAAAGGAATTTAGAACCTTAGAAGTCATCGGCTCCTGCTCTGTATTTATCAATTCAAGAAACTGAGTCCAGGCTGCTTGTGATTGTCCAAGGCCACAATGCTAAACCACACTGAGCTGATACTGGCAGCCATCTTGTAATTTCTAGACAGTTCTCCCTGACGTGCTGCTAGTCAGACAATAGTTCCCAGGTGAATACATCCAAGGACAAATATGCTGTGGCTGAATTGCTGTAAATTCTAAGTGCTATGTGCAGAAGATCATGTTTTTTTGAATTTTAGCAATAAAAAAATGAATACATTTTTCTTTGCTGCCAGGGGTAAAAAAACATTTAAGCAAAGTAAAAATAGGGGGGAAAAGGGAAATAAGAAAGAACCTATTTTACAATCTTTTAAAAAATGTATAAAGGCCTAAGAGGTTGAAGTAAAGCACTTTTGATCCCAGCCCTTGGGTAAGGGGGGATTAGAGTAAAGGCCAGACTTTCCCAGTATGTAGGGGGTTTAAAGGGCCACCCCTAACTAAAAAGTCCTTGTCTCAAAAACAACGGAAAGAAGAACATTTTAGATAGATGGCATCTCAAAAAACCTCAAAATGATTTCTCTATAATAACGGGTTTCCCTAACTATAAAAATAAGGAAACCTACGGCCAAAAAATTTTCCCGTAGGAAGTTTAAATAAACAGAATCCATTTGGGGGTTAAAAAACCAAAAAATCTCATGCTGAGAGCATTTTGTGAAAATAATTATGTTTCTCAAAAAGCTATTACCCGAAATCCCTGATTTTTAAATATAAATTTTAATTATTTAAAAATTAAAAATTAACATGATATTAAACGTATGTGGGGATGGGGCAAAAAGAGAGCGTCCTATATACTCAAAGATGTGGGTGCAACAAGAACTAAAAAACCCGGAAAAATGCCCCCAGGGAAACCCCCTTTGGGAAAGGGACTTCCCCACTGCCTGAGGGAAAAAAGCGAAGAAATGTCTCATTGTGCTAATCTACAAAATTCCCAAAATTTTAATACAGAAATTTTTTTTGGAAAAACCCCAGGAGTTTTTTACACAGTGATGCAAAAATTTAAATATTTGTACAGCTAAAAAAAGGGTTGCTTGATCCCTAAAAGATCATTTAAAATTTGTCTTAGTTTGGGTTTTTAAAAGGAGAGCTCTTATAAAAATGAAATGCTTTATTGTTCCTTACCATTCCACTCCTATCTGGGTGTGTGGTTTTGTGTGTAATTTGGAAACTTTGGGAAATTTTAAAATTTCAACATTTTTTAATAAAAAAAACCCCTTTTTTTTGGCCCCTTTGGGAAGGTGTACAAATTTGGTTGACAGTTTAATCAAATTTTTCATAGGCCAGCTGTCACTGATACCATCTTGGTAGTTGTGGGTAAAGCATTTATGCCTTTATAAAAAAGGGTTTGCGTTTGGTCAAAATATCCCATGGCCCATGGGAAGGGGCACTATTAGGAGGTGGGTTTTATTGGGGGAGGTGTGCCCTTTGTAGGGGAAAGTGAAATCTCTGTGGGGGGTTTGGACTTGGGGGGTTTTTAATCCCAAATGCTCGGGCTATCCCTTTATAAGGAAGAAAAGTCTCCCCCCGGGTCGGGTGGGGGAGAGTCTCTGCCTGCTTCAGATCAAAAAGTGGAACTCTCAGCTTCTTCTGCAGCACCAAAGCTGCCTTGCTTCCTAAATTGTTTGAAAAGGGTTTAAAAATAAAACCTCTGAAACTGTAAAGCCACCCCCAATTTTCAATGTTTGCCTTGATGAGTTCCTTGGTCATGGTGTCTATCACACAAAAAAACCCTTTAAAGGGAAAATTTGGGGAAAAGGAGAAAAATTTGGGCCCTGAGTCCCCACAACATTAGAAATGAAGCAAAGAAAAAAAACGGTGGCTCACACCTATAATTCCAGCAAAAGAGGTTGAGTCATGAGGGGGATTCGTGTGAAACCCTTGCAGAAAATGAAAAAAAAAAAAAAAAAAAGAAAATCCAGGGGCAGCATTAAAAAGGGAAAAGAAAAATTTGGGGGCACTCCCCCCAAATAGTAAGTATTTGAAAAATAAACTGTTTTTTAAAAATATTACATTCCTAATGAAAAGTGCCTTGCATTTTTTTAAATTTTAAATTTAATTTTTTTGAGTCAAGTCTCTTTTTAAATAGTCCCAGTGGGCCTTAAATTTTAAAATCTACTTGCCTCAGCTTTTGCCCTGCTGGAAACAAGTGTGCATTTGAAAAATTTCCGGTTATTTAAAAATAATTTTTTTTTAAAAGGAAAAAATGGGGCTGGTCTTTAAATGGATTTCCTTCGGTATCTAACCCCTTTCCCCGCGTTAGGCAAAAATCAAATCTTGCTCCCCCCCAGAGCTCTGCAGGGCACTGGGCGTTCTCTTCTGTTTTTCCCGGGATTAGTGGGTGGGGAAAGCCCCGATGAGCAGCACAACGATCTTGATTGAAAAAAATACACCCACTGTTTCCCTCTCCCTGGGTTTCACAGAGCTGGGGGAAAAATTAAGATGTTACATAGCACCTAGTGTGCTAGGTTCGGAAATGAAAAAAGGGGCCCTTTCCATCTCCTTTCCCAGTAGCCCCTTTTTCTTTCAAGCGACATCAGAACAAATCCTATTGATTCATTTTTGGTTTAAAATTTTTGCAAAACTGAGGAACCCCCGGGTTTTTGGGAAAGCAGGGGCCAAAAAAAGGCACTATTTGATCTCTCCAAAAAATATACTTACAAGGTAGTTTAGCACTAACTTTTTTATTTTGCCAAAACTTGTCATTGCCTCCCTTTCTTTATAAAATTTCCAATTTTTGGAACAAAAAGGGATACAAGAAAGAAAAAAAAAAAACATCAGGGTTTTTTTTTTTGTTTTTAAAGGGGTAAAATTTTTTGACAGTAGGCAGACATTTGCCAAGGTATTAGTCTTTTGTAGTTATGCTAAGCAAAGTCATAAGCCAAAATTAAATTGTTAAAACCCCAATCAGTTATTTTTCCCTTTTGGTCCCTCTGTAAGGGTGCCCGGTGATGGCAGGGTTTCCTAGGTGATATTTAAAGTCCCCCTGGGGCTTGAGTGCATCCCCTCCAGACTTCCCCCTCTGTGGGAGTGTTACAGGAGTAGAAATTTTTTCTGAGATCTCTTTGGTGGAAAAAAGGGAAAAATCATTTTAAAGGGAAGGCTTTATTCAGCATGTTGAAGGGTTTAACCCCAAAAACAATTTGATTGAAGGAGCCCCATCTTGGCCCCCCCGTTTTTTAAAAAGTATCACTTTGGAAAATTCACCCAAAAAAGGGGGAAAAAAAAATTTGAACTGAAGGAAATTTTTTTGTTTTCAGTCCTCACGTGGGCAAAAACTTCCTAATCAAGAATACAGAGACCTGCACAAAAACCAAATTAAAAGGGGAAACTTTTTTAGCTCACTCAAAATTCAGAAGTTAAGTTTTTTCCCTGTTTTTAAAAAAGTTCCCCAACCCATTTTTCTCTCATAAACCCTTTTTCCTGTATTTTAACCTGGGAAAGAGCTGGCAGAGCTCCCCAAGCTTCCCTTGGTTTCTTAAAACCCCGCATAAAAGGGGGAAAAAAAACATTGGATACTTTTTTTTAAGGGATATTGGCCTATAACCCCATTTTAAACAAAAAAAAAAATAAAATTGAACCGCATAGTGGTACACTTTAAATGGGGGCCCCAATGGTACACACCTGTAAAAGAGCCAGGGTGGGTTTTTAAAAAAAAAAAAACACCCCCTGTTTAAATGGCCACCTTTGGGGTCCCCAAACCCATAGTTTTAAGAGGGGCCCCCCAAAACCAATTTTAAAAAGTTAGTTCTGGCCCTTTATGGCACCAAATGGAAAATTCCCGTACAGAAACTTCGCTTTTTGCAAAAAAATTGGTTTCAAATGTTGTGTAAGTTAAACCCTTCCTTTGGGGACACACTTAAAAACCCCAAAGTAAATATAAGCCAAAACACTTTTGAATTACAAAGAAATTTTGGGTTGGGGCCTGTCAATTAAAGATAAATTTTTTAGGAACTCAACCGACATTTAACCCAACCCCTTCTTTAAAAGGAAAGGGACACGTGGTTTGTCTTTAAACAGCTTTCAAATATTGTCTCTAAGATCTTTTGGGGGGAATATTGTCCCTATATTTTTTTCCCCTTTCCCCAAAGGGGAGGGGAAAAAAAAGAATAGGGTTTTTCCTTTTCAAATTCATATTTGGCTACTTGAATGGGCGAAAAAAATATGCACTTGCCCAAAAATTCAATATTTCAATGGAGAATCCCCTGTTGGGACTGGGCCTTGCCCCGAAAAAATTTAAATTTGGGTTTTTCAAGTCCCTTTCCAACTGTCTTTCAAAATTCCACCCCTTCCCTCTGACGGTCCCCCCAGAACCCAAAGAAACCTTGTCCCCCGACCAAAAATGAATGTTTCCTTTCCCTTTTAAAAGTCTCCTTAAAAACATTCTCGGGAAAGTAAAAGTTCACCACACTCTGTTGGGGTGGATAAAGTTTCCCGAGCTTGAGGCCCTTTTTATACCCATTTGCAAAAAACCCCATGTAATTTTAGGTCTTAAAACCACCCGAAAAACCTTTTTTAGCATTTGATAGTTTTTTTTTCACACCATTGAACCCAACCCTAACTGATGGAAACAAAAGGAAAGGGGGAAAAAAGAGAGGGTTGGGGAGGAGGGCATGATTCCCTTTATGAGAGCTGTATTTCCACTTTCCTTTTCCCCTTTTATCAGGCAAAAGGGCTTTCCCTTTCCCTTTCCCCGCTTTGCCCTAAGGGTGTAGGGCTCGGTCTTTGGGACTGCTGTTTAATTTATATATGTCTGCGGCAAGGGGGAATACTTCTGAGGGGACCCCCTAAAAGCTACATAGTTGGGCATATGTTTTTCAGAATCAGTGAAAAATTTGGGTTTGGGAAGTAAACAAATCTTTCATTGTTCCTTTTCTTGACTCTAAGTCCAACCTAGTAACTCAAACTAGTTCCTTCAGACTAAACCCAACCCACAGGGGTTTTAAAAAAAGAAATTTTGGTTCCCCAAGGGAAAAGACCTTTGCTTTGGAAAAAAAATCAACAACACATCAAACTTTTTTTACTTCTGGATTCTGCTATCTTCTTTTGTTGGTGGTTTTTCCTGCTGGGGGGTGATGATGATGATGTCTTTATACTTGCATGACTAGCGTTCCCCAAATGAGCTCTGCTCCCAGTGGGCCGTTTTTTCCCGGATTCTTATAATACCCAGGTTAACAAAAAGGGTTGGGGGGCCCCGATCCAAAACAGAAATCTCATTATGAATAAAACTTTTTTTAAAAAAAATCCTATTCCTTTTTCCCCCTTTTTTAAAAAAAATTTAAAAATTAAACTTTACCTTACAATTTTATCAAAAATTTTTAAAATTTTTCATTCCTTTTTTACAACAAAGAATGATTTTGATGAGACTGTAAATGTCTTTAACCCCAAACCCGCAGGGAAAAAATTTCGAGCAGAAAGCATTGTTTTCTCTTGTCAAAAACTGCATTTAAATACAATTGCAGTGGGCCTTTGAGAAAACCACAATTTTAAAATTAAAACTTAGGGGAGACAACCCAAAAGAGCTCCAATTTTTTTGTTGGTTAGGAACTTTAAAACAACCAAGATGAGCAATTTAATTCTTTTATTATTAGCAATTTTTATAAGTTTCTTCAGGGGAAAATAATGTAAAAAAAGCACAATTTAAAAAATGTTGGTACCCAAAGTTTTAAATATTTTTTAAGGGGGAAAGAAAGACCATACTCCTTGCCCTTTAGGAAATGGCCCAAGGATTAACCCCTTAATTTGTAGCAAAAAAACAAAAAAGGGTTTTCTACTTAGATGTGGGAAATTTTTTGGTTATAACATGCAAACAAAAAAAAGTGTTTAACAGTGCCATGTCATTAGAAAATAATCCCCAATTTCCCAGTACCAAAAACATTTAAACTTTGAAATTTTTTTTCCAGTTTTTTGCATTATAAAACTGAAAAAAAAAAAAAAACAAAAAAATCCATAAGTTTTTTCTAGACTACTGGTTTCACATAGAACCTTTTTTAAAATTTTTCCCATTTTCTTGGCACCTATTTTTGTTTTAACCCGTTAAAAAGGGTTTTATACAAACCCCCTAAACAAGGGGTTCTAAATGAAAATCAGGAGTTTTAAAACTTTTAAACAGAGGGAAAAACACAAACCAGAAATAAAAAAAATTTTCTGGAAAGGGAATCGAAGAATGAAAAAAATAAAGCCCCCTAGTCAGGGAGGCCAGTTTTTCTAAACCCTTTTCCCCCCCCAAGGAAATTTTTCAGGGAAAAAAAAAATTAAACGTTTTAGTTTTTGAGGGCAGTCATTCCCAAAATCTACCGAAAAACTCTCCCTGCTTGCTGGGGTGCTCTTCCCGTTCCCACCCACCATTCACACTGGAACCTCACGGGAACTTTAAGTAGATCAACAGTATTATTACATTCTTATGCAAATAATATTAATCATAAAACAAGACAGAGTGATATCTACTTGCCCTTAAATAGCCCAAGTGGAGCAGTGCTCTCTTATTAAGCAACAATAATAAACTTGTCAAGAACAATGTTAATAACACAATGTCTACAAAGTACAGAAATGTATTCTAGTTACATATTCATCATTCAAAGAGCATAAACATTTTGGAGTGAAGTTATTTCCTAAACATTTTTAAACATGTCCTCAAATAACGCCTCCTCAGTGGCACCTGCCCACATTTTTACAAGGAAATTTTCAGCAAAACTGGGAGTTCTTTAAAATGATATTTTTATATGGAAACAGATCATTTCTCCTTTTCTGTATCCCCTACATCTCCAAGTCATTTGTATTTAGTTAGTAATAAAATAACTAAATTTTTTTATTTATTTAAATAAATGCATGATTCATGACGTCCAAAACACGGCTGGTGTTTTGCACGGCTACGAATGCTGTGAAGTCACATAGCCAGCCTAATAGTTTATAATGTATATATTTTCTCTGTAAGAGATTGGGATGGTTCCCATAGTATTTTGAAGATTAATTCTAGAGAAAAGAATTATTTTAAAAAAGAAAGAATTCCAAACATCAAGTATGAAGCACCAGACTAAGGAATTTCACCCTCTGTTATTCCTCTGTATAATTCTGTATAATAATTTCCCTGTTTTCCTCTACTATCCTTTATCAAAAAAAAAAAAACAACAAAACAAAAAAAACAATTTCTACAGATGTATTTCTTTTTCCTGGAAAATTCTCCACATGGATACAGTCTAATTTAATTATCCAGAATCAAACCTCTTGTCAGCAAGCTTAAAGCAGGATATTATAAGTACTTCTGAAAACAGTGTGGTCCCAGAAAATAAACCATAAGAACAAAAATGGGAGCTGTGTGCAGAATGAACCCCAGGGTGGCTCTTCTACCTATCACAGTCAAACGGCTTCCCCAAGTCTTCATTTTCCAGAAATGACTCTGGCGAAAAGGCGACGTCTCTTCCCATTCCCACTAATACTAATATTATACTGGAAATAACTGCTTAGACACAGGAAAAAAAAGATCATTATACTTACTTTCTTCATAATTTAACGTGATTAATGCTATGATGCCTCTACATTTGAGTTACAAGATTTTTAAGCAAAGTAGTAATCAGCTACATTCTAGCCCCTGTGTCTTTTGATATGTCTTCCTCAAATAACATTAGAATACCAAAAGTACCTTTTGCAACATGGTTGTCATTTGAAATAGCAGTTCTTCATGTCCCTGATCAGTTACTTACCTAAAAGGAAAAAGAGAGAAAGAGACAGAAACCATTAAGTGTTTGCAATCATAATGTCATTAATGGCAGTTAGATTTGAACTAAAAGTAAGTTTGTAGTGCACACTGATACAACTCTTTTTAATGCAAAGGAATAAAACAAAAAATTATTTCACTTGCTAAAAATAGACAAAACATAATATAATAATAGCATATATATGCAAGAGACATAGACCAGCTCATGTGAGGATTTCTATAATCATGCAAATCATTAGGAGGATGTTGTGGGACTGAGAACAGTAGAAATATTTGTGTTCCTCACAATAAATGAATTTATTGGTTCAAGTTTAGTGTAGCAAGCAACATGGAGCCGGGTTTGTACTTTGACATTTTGATCATTTCTATGCACCCAAAAATACGTAAATATAGCTTATGTAAAAACTGTTAAGTAGGCAGTTCTGTTGCTGCCATGCTTCTGGCCCATTTTACAGTGTAGTACAAAAAATAAAAACCTATTGATGAAACCCCCTAAAAAGTGAATTTTAGAACAATTAACATCTCTTATTCCACTATACAAATCCAACACTGCTTTCTCTCATTCGTGTTCTTTCTGTGTTCATTCATAAACAGAGCACATAAGCTTACATACAGCATTTCCACATTCCACATACGTCCGTTTTCCGTGTCATTTTATTATTGCATGTGTGTATTGTGCGGCATATGGTACATACGGGTGGTGCATACACATAAATGTGTGTGCACATGCCCTTGCACGCTCATGTGGTAACCAGAGCAGAACACTAAGTGCCTTCCTCTACTCTTCTCTTGTCTTGGTAACTTGAGATAAATCTCCATTTTGTCCAGGCTTGCTGCCAGTGAGCTTCAGGTAGGCTACCTCATCCCCCTAGCTTTTCATCCTTTGAGAATTCCACACATATACACCATGAACTATGATCATATGTACCACCATCGCACTTGCCCCCTCTAAGTCTCCTTAAATCATCCAACACCTTTTCTCTTAATTTCATATCTTTTTTCTCTAATTTAATTTAATTTTATTCTTGATAATCCAGTTAGTGCTGCACATGTGTGCATGGTCTGGAGACCTTGCACTGGAGCACTGGAAATCTTCAGACCCGGCA
>JAJTUV010007305.1:0-15719 GCA_021653895.1 Mastomys natalensis
GGAAATTTTCATCTCTTCCAGCATTAAGGTGGTCTTCACTTCATGTAATAACTACTCCTGTCTTGCCGCTCATAGTATATTCCTTCCTACAGATGTGGTTTCCAAAAGAAAAATAGTCACCACACCACTGTCAACTTTCTTCAAGTGATATACATGAAATTAAGCAGAAATAAAATCTCAATATTCTTCTTTTATGAGAAAATATGAAATCCTGCCTAAAGTTTGGAAAAATCATATAGAGTCTAGTAGAAAATATGAGTTAGCATTTTTAAAATGAAAAACATTTTGAAATTAAAAGAAAACTAGGTTTGGACTTTATGCATTTTTTGCATCTACTCATAAAATAACCTGTATGAACTGATAGTTTTTAAAGAAAAATAAAGCACAATTTGACCATAGAAAGTTCCATAAATAACATCTTCTCCTCCATGTAGACATTTGGGTCAGTTATCATTTTGTTCAAGTGGTGTGCACAGGTATGTTTACCTATGCATGTGTGCATGGAGGCCAGAGGTCAACGTTGAATAGCTTTCCTAATATTCCCCACCTTAATTTTTTAATTATGGGGTCTATTTTGAGCCACCCTTTCTTTTGCTTCCTTGGAATATGTGTGACATTGTCCCCCCATATGGGTTCTAGACCTGCCAGGCCTGACTTTTACATGGATGCTGAGGGCCCTCAAACCTAGCAACAGAAGACTTTTAAACACTGAGTCACCTTCCCAATCCCTGAGCCTTGTAGCCTTTTAAAAGGATGGCTGGATCAAAAGTTGTTGTGTTTATAATATTTTTCCACACAAATGCCCGCACTGATCAACACCACAAGCAACAGTTTGCAAAGGGGCCCCTTTGCCTAAAAAACTGCCTTGCCAGAGAATCCCAGTTTGACTCTTCCTTGTGGATTCCATGGCTTTTTTGATCATGTTTTGAAAGAAAACACTCCAGTCCTTTGAATTGGAAAGTCCTGGTAGATAATATGAACAGTAAATGATGACCCTGTGCGTGAAGTTTCAAAGATGTAATGACAGAAATCAATGAGCTATCTCACGCCTGTGGTTTCCTGAGAGAGAGGAGACAGAGGGAGGAGGGAGCTACAATTTTAGGGAAGCCTGTATGCTAACCCTGATTGACTGTCACTCACCAGGAAGAAAAGGTACAGAAACATCCCCCACACCCAACAGTAACAGATTGCTTTATTTGCTTTTCAGCTCTGTCAGTTAGATATATTTTGATCAAATTAACCCCTTTAACATTCTAGAATAATGTTCTTTTCTATCTGGAGCAAGTTTTTGGGGATAGTTATTTTAATAGGGGAAAATATAGTTTTACTGGTTTTGGGTTTAACAGCAACAAGAAAAAACCCTTCATTCCCTTTTTAATTTCGGGGGTTAAATTATTCCAAAAAGGCTCACAGAGACGACCAAAGAAATGCGGGGGTTTGAACCAAACACCCTACAAAGTGAAATTTGAATTTTCATTTTGGGTCCCCAAACCCAATTGGGGGGCTGGGGCTGCCACTGACTCTTTTCCCTGCCAAGACCCCCCCCCTTTTCCCTAACGGGAAATGCTGGTTGGACCTCACCAGGAGGGGGTTTGTCTTGGGTCCTACGCAACGGGATTCCCATGGGGTTGTTCTAAAGGGGGGTTTCCAGTTCTCTGAGGAAAAGGGGAGGGGGAAAAAGGGAAAATTTTTTTGGGAAAGGGGTGGGGAACGGGGAAGGAAAGGTGGTGGGGAGATGTGACGGGATATAAAGTAAATCAATCAATCAAATAAAAAAACAAAAAAAAAAGCTATGGCTAACAAAATTTAAGCCAGTGATTTCGGGGAGGAAATTTATTGGGCCAAATTTTTTCTCATGGGAAAATTCCGCCCTTTTTAATGGGTAAAAAAGAAAGAACTGACTCTCAAAAGTTTTTCCTCTGACCCCACAGGTCTGCTGTGGTACCTAAAAAAATTTAAAATGCAATAAAAAATTTAAAAAAAAATACTAAAAACCACAATATTTTGTAAGGGGCTGGTAATTTTACAGTATGTCAGCACAAACACACACCCAAAGGGCTTTAATTTTTAAAAAAACAAAAAGTAAAACCAAACTTTTAAACGTTTTATTGTAAATTTTTCAAAATAAAGCAGAGTTGAAACCCATTAAATTTTTAAGTAGATAAAAAGTCTAGATAAAAAGTTGCCCCAGTTTCCAACTACACATTTTTTAAAGTGAATCCTTGTCTTTAACTTTTTTAAAATGCTTTTTTTTCCGGGGGCTTTTCATTTTTTTCCAAAAAATTTAATTTAATTCACAAATTCAATAAATGTAACATTTTGGCCTGCGGACAGGGGCGGGGAGGGTTTTTCTGGGGGCCTTTTGTTTTTCCGGGGGGGGAGGGGTTAGTAAAAAATCATAAAATTCCGGGGTTTAACATATTTGGCCTTCCCCTAAAGCATAGCATCCCCCAAACCCTCGGGCCCCTCTGTCCGGGGAACACGGGGTTTGAATCCCTCATTTTTCTTTTGGTTTTACCCTTTTGAAAAAAATAGACAGGCTATCATTTAGATACAAGTTACTCCCAGGATTTTGCTATTGCCTTTTTGACTCTCGTCTCCTCTCCCCTTGTTTGGGCCGCATTCTCCCCTCCTTTTAGAAATTTGGCTATTTTGGGCCCTCTGGAAAAAAAGTTCAGTTCATTCAAACCCCCAAAATGGGGAAAAGACTCCCCTAGGTGTTCGTGCTTGTGTGGGTTTGGTCCCCCTTACCAGTCTCCCTAGTTTCCAAACCAGAGGACAACCAAACCCTTTCCCCTGCTTTGACATCTGCTGAGAGACAGGATTTAGTCTTCAAATTTTTGGGAGTTTTCGGGGAAAAGGGGCACAAGGGGAAAAAAGGGCCCCCTTTGCCCATATGCTTTTGTAACTGTCATGGCGGGTTTTTTTAAAGTTTTTAAGGATCCACAAGTCCTCTCACCCCTTTTTTTTGGGGGTAACTTTAAAAGGGGGCCATGTGGTCACATTCATGTTTTTTTCTATTTCTGAAAACCCAGCAGATTTTCCCCAGATGTGAAGCATCCCTTGCCATCTAAAAAAGGCATGATTTTTCAACACAAGTTAGTTTGGGCGCCTCTCTCTCTTTTTAATTAGCAACATTTTCTTATAAACAGGGGAAAAAAAAATGATATACCAGTTTTCCCACATGGCGTACATCCGCTTGAAAACCTTTTTTGGGTCAATTGGGTTTTCTGTTTTTCTCCCTTTAAGGTGGCCCTATAAGCTCAGTATTTAACACCGGGGGGCGTCCAAATCTCAAAACAAGGATATTTTGGGGCTACAAAAAAACCCTTGCCCTCAAATCATTAATAAAGTTTTTGCTTCTGCATGGTTTCCCCTGCCCTCGGGGCTTTTGTAGAATCCTTCAAACCCCCTGATTTCTTTCAGTTAAAGGGCCCAAAAAAAAATTTTCACCACTTCCTCTAGGGGGCAAAAGAGGGGCGGGGCCAAGGGGGGAGGAAAGGAGGGGAGGGGGAGGGGTCAACAGGTTTCCCCAATTTTTTTTTGTTTGCCCAACCCCGTCCATTTTAAAAGGGCTGACTCCATTTTTAAAATAGCACCCACCTGGGGTCACACAGCAGCCCTAGGAAAGGGCCCCCTTTTCAAACAAAAAAAAAAAAAAAATTGCGGGGATGGGGAAAAGCCCGTGGGGTTTTGTTCCGGCCCTTTTTTCCCCAGAGGAATAGTTTGCTTTTCCTAATGACTAAATGCAGAAAGTTTGAAAAAATAGAAAGCCCAAAAGAGATAGAAAAAACCGGGGCGGGGAATTCCCCCAGGGGCCCAAAAATACCTATTATTTTTGCGGGCCCCAAGAGAGAGGTTTTTTTAAACTTTTGGGAAGACTTTTTAAAACCAACTCTCTTGATGGGTTACCCAAACCCCACAAGCCCCTTTAAAAAAAGAGAGCCCAAGGCAAGCGGGAAAGGAAACCCGGAAACCTTTTGGGGGCATACTTCTGGGAAACCCCCATGCCCCCCCGTTTTAAAGAGGGCAGAATGATTTCTTTCGGGGAAAAAACCCCAAAGTTTGAAACCCAAAACCCACTCATCCCTTTCCCCAAAGTTGGCCAGGTTCGAAACCCCTGCACAATCCCATGTCAACGCCCTTATTTTGGGGTTTTTAAAACTCCCGGGGCCCCCACCCTGACCAAGGCAACTCTGAAAGGGAAACCAAATTTAACTGGGGGCTTCCCCGGGCTTCAGAATTCGGGTCCAAAATCACCCCAAGGGGCGGGAAAGCATAACAACACCAAGGAAAGCATGAAAACAGGGGGGCCGGGAATTTCCAAACATCCTTTTCCAAAAGCAAACAATAAGCGGTTTTCTAGGCAGTTTGGGAAACAAATTTCTTAAAGTCTTTTGAAAACATCCCCCAAACCCAAGGGGTCCCTCCCCAAAGGGGGGCCCCAACCCCTTTGGGGCAAAAAATATAAAATTCCATCACTTTCAGCTGTTTCTCACCGTCTAGCCTTTGTTTTTGGGGATGTTAAAAGCCCCCCGTAACAAAACACAAAAGGTAAAATTCACACCACCACACCATTTAAACTATTCCAAACAGACAGCTCAAAAGAAACCAAAATGAAAAAGGGGGTAAAATTTAGCTTTTTTGATAATTTATTTGGATACAAGCCCGGAAAAAATTTTTTTGTACTTTGATGTAAAGATTCAATGTGATGTCTCCCATTCTGAACCTTTTTTTCATGCACAACTGCTCCAGGGGAAATAGTGTGTAAAACTGTTTGGGCCGACAGCCTCCCTTTCCTGACCGGGGCCCAGGCGGGGCCAGCGCGGGGGGATCAGCCAGAAATTGCTTTAATACAGTATTCTGTTTCCCCCAGTTTTTTGGGTCACCAACAAAAAAAAAGGGGGTTTTTAGGAAGAGCCCCCACCAGTGACCCAAAAGCCTTTTTCCCTTCGGGAATGGCATCCATAAAATTTAAAACCCCTAGGGTTTTCCAAGCCTGCCTTTTTCAAGAATGAAAAAGCCCCCTTTTCTTTCCTTTAAATTTTACCCCTAAAAACCGACCCCCTGATCCAGTTCCCTGACGAAAAGAGCAAAATTACTCTTCCTATTTCATAAAAAAGGGTTTTCCCGGGCACCCCAGGAAAACCGAGAAGGGATTCACCCCCTTCCTAATTTTCAAAATTTTTTCTAAAAATAGTTGGGTAGAACCCTTATGAAAAGCAAAGGGTGATTTCCATACTGGGGGTGCAATCAAACCCAAAAAATGTTTTGGGGGACATTTATCCTTTGGGGGGAAATTTCCCCCAACCTTAAATTTCCCCCATGTCCCAAAGCTCTTTTTTTTGGGTTTTTTTTTTTTTTTTTTTTTTTTTTTTCCCCCCCCCCCCCCCGGCTTAAAATGGGGGGTTTGTAATTGATAACAACCTTTGGTGGGGGTCCTTCCTTTAAATTTTTTGGATATTATGAGGGGCCCCAGGGATTTCTGTCGGGCCCAATATACCCCCAAAAGCCCAAATCTTCCCAATAAAAAGGGAATTTACTGTTCTGAGCATTAAAGCCCAAGATAAAAATAAGAATAAAAAAGGTCATTGGAAAAAGGGTTCAGCCCTGGTCTTTAAAGGTTTTCCGCTCCCAACGAAGAGTCTCAGCAAAGGATTTAAACCTACCCTTTCCCCTCAGGGAGGTCAAAAAGAAGCTGTGGTAACACACGGGGTCCCAATTTGACCCTGGGTCCCGAAGCTGGTTTGGGGTTTTTGCCAAACTTGCAAAATCTAATTACCGGGGGACGGGGGCCTTTATTTTTCCCCTCCAGTTACCAAACAGATAAATTTTTGGGCACAGCCAGAAAATTACAAAAGGGGAAAATCCTTTATTCCATTTAAATTATGCAAAGTTCATTTAGAGATAAAAACACTATTTTGTTTTTTTTCTGGGGGGAAAAACTTTAATGAGCGGGTTTAAAATTTGCAATGGGGAAAACCCCTTTTAACGGGAAAAGGGGAAAAAATAACAAACAAAAAAGACAAGGAGATAAATAGCTTTATTTAATTAAATATTCAGACGGGTTTTTCATGTCTTGAGCCTTTAGAGGAGATGAAAAAAGGGGCCTCAAACCCCTTGTCCCTTTCCCTTTGGGTGGAGTTTAACATGGGGACTTGAATTTTTTCCCTGCATTAAAAGGGCAAATAAAAAGTAAAGTGTTTTTTTCCCTTGTAACCCCAGTTACACAAAATTTAATTTTGGAGGCAGCCTGGGTCACAGCAAAGAGTTATTTTTAAACCCTGAGGTTTTCCAAGGTTGAGGTTAACTAAAAATTATCCTTAACAAAAAAATTTTTGAAAGGGACTGAGGTTTTAAATTTTTTCCCCTTTCTCCCGTTTTTTAAACGCCTTTGCAGAATTGCCCTTTTAAATGGAAATGAAAAGATTATTTACACCAGAAAAAAGGTTTATGCTATTGGACCCACAGGTTAGCATAAAAGTTAAATTTTTTTTTTCTTTATGGGGTTATTTGCCCAAGCGGCTATTGGGGTAGAAGAAAAAGGAAACGTCCCAGAAAACCCTTTGGTTTTTTCTGATTTAGAATTACCGGGTGTTTGGGAAAATTGTTGAGCTCTAAAAATTTAAAAGAGTACTTGGGAAAACTTTATTTTTCTGCAAAAGGGTTTTGTCAAGGATTTTGTTTTAAAAGGGAGGGATTCATAATTATACTCCTCCAAATAATGTGTACAAACAATAGCTTGGAATGAGAAAAGTTTGGGGCCAATCCCTATGGGACCCAAAGGGTTTTGGGCCTTTGGGCTTTTCTCCACTTGTACTTTCTTAAACCCTTTTGGGGAAGATTTTAAATGCATCTGAAACCCTTTCTTTTTACCCACTTTTTTCCCACCCACCAACTCCACTCTGGGGACCTCTCCCCCTCTCTCATTTCGGACAGCATGGTGACCCAATTTTTCCTTAAACATTGCAGGGGTTTTTCTTTGTTTCTTATTCATGAAAGGGAATTTTTAGTTATTTTTCCAATCTTTTTCCTGTAACCTCAATGTTCAGATCATGGTGGGCAGTCTGAGTTTTTTGCCACGTAAAACTGTAATGTCAAAACCCATGTGTGAAAACCAGTTTTCCTTGCCCTTTAGTTTCTTCCTCAGATGACTCAAAAGGTAGAATTTTCCCTTTTGGTAACCCACACACAGTAAGAGATTTAAAACCCAAAACAACTGGAGACACAGGGGCTGGAAACCTGCATGGGGGCAGCCCGGGGGAACCCCAAAAAAGAAGACCGGGGCAATTTTTAAAAAACCCCCCTTGGCTCCCTTCCCCGTCTTCTTTTCAGATGATCATGTAGACTTTTTTCAAATAATAATTTTTTTTATCGAAAAACTACAAGAAATATACTGAAATTTTAAACATAATAAATTTAAAATTTAATCATATAAAGGGCCAAAAAAATTTTCTATAAAAACCCATTAGTTTTTTTCCCTTTCAAAAGGGTTTTCCCAAATGTGATTCCAGTTGTTTTTGAAAATTTTTAAGTAAATTGAAAAATAAAAATTTTTTCCCCCTTTAGGCTAATTTGGGAAAAAAATTGAAATTGATAAATGGAAAATATCCGGGGAAATCAAAAGGTAAACCGGGAAATTTCCTTTATTTTAAATTTGTTTTAAAAATTTTTTTGTTTTGAGTTCTTTTTCCCCTTTTTAGCTTAAAACTAGCATAAAAGGCTCTTTAAAAACCCCCCCTGTTTTAATAGTCAAAAATCTGGGTGTAACCTTTGAACTCCCCCCAAAATTTTCTTTTAAGTAAATTGGGCCCCATGTAAGGAACTGGTTTTCTTTTAAACAAATTCACAGCCCCATTTATAAATGCCACGTTCCCCTTCGGGAAAAGGGAGGGGTTATTTGTACAAAATAAGGGTTTTTTTGGACTACCCCCCCCTCCTTCTTTTTTTCCCCCTCCGTTTCCCCTTCCCCCTTTTCCCCCCTCCCCACTACTTCCCCCCTTTCCAACTTCCTGTGTGAATTTTATTTAATTTTTGAAAGTCACTTGGTGATTCTGTAATACATGGAAATAAGGACACTGCCAAAACCCGGGAGCCCCCAAAGAAAAAAACCCCAAATTTCCAACCCCAAACAGCCCAAAATTATCAACACTCCCTTAGTTTAGGGTGAAACTTAAAAAAACCCTCCCCATTTGGGAATGACTTTAATTTTGGAAGCCGTGTGGCCCGCCCCTTTTTCTTGATTCATTTTGGCAATGGTTTTGGGGGGGTAGGTTCCCAGAAAATAATGTTTCAAAAACCGATCCCCAAACCAACTTCCCCGGTTTTAAAGCCCAGTCTAAAAATTTCCCCCAAATGATGCCCCCAACCCCCTAGGGATTAACAAACACTATAGTAAATGAAAAGTCCTTTTTTTTTAAAATTAAAAACCTTTTAAACCCCACATTGTTTTTAAAAATTTTCCCTTTTTAATTTTGGGGAAATTGAAAAAATCAGTGAACGGGTTACCCCCCTTTAAGAAACCTCTCCAGGGCCCAACCTTTTTTCCCAAAATTAGGGCCCCGTACGGGCTCGGGGGGTTTTTCCCCCTAGTAAATTTATATTGCCCAGTTTCGGACGGGGGCCCAGGTTTTCAAAAGGTATAACACTAAAACCAACCGCACAAACCACACATCTTGCATTTTGGTGTCGGGAAAACCCACAAAGTTTAAATTTTAAAAGGTCCGGGAACCTTTTTAAATAGGGGATTATTTAAATGTAGTTTTAAAGATTTCATTGACTGCTTAAATTTGTCTAGTTGGGAAAAACCAAAGCACTACCAGATCAAATTTGTTTTTCCCCTTCAAAACACCCCATAAAACTTCCCACTCCCAAACCAGGACAGGTTCCTCCAGCTCTTTTCAAAATCATAGGAGTTTAAAACCCGTTACAATAAAAACCAAGAAATTTCTTTAATTGCTGAGTAAAAATCAGAGGCCACCCAAGAGCTTCAGACTTCTGGATTTTCTGACTAAAAAGATTAAGTTTTGGGCATAAACCCCCCAAGGGGCTTTCAAACTACTCCTGTGCAGGTACAGCGGGCCAAGTTCCTCCCCAGCCTCATTCCCCACCCTTTTAAATTCGACCTATGCACCGGGTTTCTTTTGTCTTCCAACAAGTTTTCCCATCACGGGGACTAGGGAAAGGGTCCAACAAAGGAGAGTGGCACACACTGATTTGCAAAAATTAAGCCCCCTTTAACCTTTTTGATTTTTTCCATTACGCCCCCTTTATTCAGTGGAGAAACTCCCCCGCTTCATGCTTCCTCCCGATGTTCTTTTCAAACCGGGTATCTTCTAGACCACAAAAATTTTTTTTTGGGAAATTTTTAATTAAATTTTTTTAACCGGGTGGGAAAGGTAAAAAAACAAGGGCTTAAATACAGGGTTAAGGGGCAAGGACCTATTACTGATTTTAAATATTTATTTAAAACAAATTTGTGACACCCTCAGAAAAAAAAAAATCCCTGTAAAATTTCATTTTCCCCAAAAAAGTGTGAGAAAAATTTTCATAAATTTTTCTAAAATAAAGTTTTGGGTAATTCATTATGCTTTTTACACAGGCCACAAGGAAACACACCCGGGGTAAAGGGCATAAATAGATTCTGTAACTTTTCGGGCCAGAGATAGTGGGGGTCTAATGACTGGAGGGGGCCCAAACCATCAGGGGGAAGTAGTGAAATAATTTTCTGACATCTTCAAAAATTCCCTTTTCAAAGCTTAACTGCTTAGCAAACTCTGTGGTTACCCTTATTTTAAAGCCAAACCAACATTTTTTTCCGGGTTTAAAACCCCGTATTTACAAGACTTTTAATTATGATTTTTAGCAAAGTTTTAAACACAAAATAAAGACTCTATTACCCCAAGGGTAAAATCAATGGTAACTTTTTTAAGACCGGTTTTGCTAATCCAGCAAAAGTTAAGATGCTTTTGCAAATTTCCAATTTGAATGGATCTTTTCTGAAAAAAAACCCTGTTCCCTTAAAAAACATATATTTACAGAGGAAGATTAGCATCTAGAGTAGGTTCCCGCTCACAGAAAGCCTTCGGGGGACATGGAAAGGGTTTCCTATCCCCAAGAGGGTTTGAAAAATACTCTCAACTTTTTTTTAAAAAATTTCCTTTTTTGGAAAAAAAATTTTTGGCATTTTAAAAATTTTTTTTTAAAAAAATTTTTTGCAAAATAGAATTGACTAGTTTTTAGCAATTAAATTTTTTGTAGTGGGGTACACATCAACTTTTTAAAATTTCTAGATGTGATTCTCAACTCAACAAAGTAAATTCCGCCTCTGTTTTTTGGTGCTAAAAACAAAACCCGAAGCCCCATTTTCCCCACCGAGAAACAAAACTTGGGGGGAAATATGGCAGAGAGAGAGTCATAAATTCTACAAAGGGGGGCTTTATTTCCAGGATCAATTTTCCCGTTTTAAAAAAAACTTAATATGAATATAAGCTAGAGAGGAGAGTGTAAATTCCTGCTGGGGTCCCGTGGGGGAAAATCCTGAATTCCCCCAAACTAGCCCCTTTTAGGTCGGGGGGATCTACAGTTTTTTCCTTAGAGGGTTTAGTCTCCTAAAAAAAAATTGGTCTAAAAATATCATTAGCCAAGGGCTTTGGGAAGAGAGAGCATGGGGCATTTAAAAGGAAAAGATGCTTTTCTGGGTTACCAGGTAAGCTCCTTGTTCCCGTATCTAGACTAATCCACGGTGGCCAGGTTTTGCTTTGTGTAGGGGAGTTTCTGATAAAGGCTGGGAGTCTTTGCATGTTAAATTTTTCATAAAAGTACCTTTTTTTTTTTTTTTTTTCCAGCCCAAATTTTAGTTATTAATATTCAACCAAAAACCACACTGATATTAATTTTCCCCAAATTACCTTATGATTTGGAAAAAAAAAAAAAACCTTGAGAAAGAAAAAGGGGGATTGAAATAAATTTTTATCACAAACGTGCCCCTTTTTTTTTTGGGTTTTTCCCTTTTAAAGGGTTCAGTTGGGTTTTTCCAAATTAGCTTTAAGGGGGGGGAAGAAAGGGACAACAATGTCTTCTTTTGCTTTTGGGAGTCTTGTTTTTTTACTTCCTTTTAAAACTTTTAACAGAACAATTTTCACTCAAAACCCTATCTTCATTTGTGCTATAAGAAATTGGCATTGTTTTTGGGGAAATAGAATCTACAACAAATGAGACTTTGACATTGCTCCCCCCATCCTTAAATTTTAAAGAAATAGGACAAAACTTAGTAGAGATGAAGCTTTATTTAAAGCGTATCCTGTGTGAGGGGTGATACGGGCCCCCAATCCCCCCGTATTGATCTTTTCCCGTAATTCACCCGTCCCCTGAGGCACAATTTGGGTAGATATATAAACCTCTGGGTACAAAAAGAGTACATAGGGAAAGTGGTTTTGGCCCCAAGCAGATTCGAAAAAGACCCGATTTGGTTAAATTGGGCCCTTTCCCTGGCTTTTTTTAAAAAAAAGATTACAATAACTTTGCATATTTCTTTTTAAAAAAGGTAACCTTACCTGTATCTGAAATATCAGCAAAGTTTTCCGAAGACTGACAAAGGACAAAAATGCCAAAATTTTCAAACATGACCTACTAAAGTAAACTTTATGGGGACGGGGGAGAAGGGGTCAAAAAGGTTTAAAAAGGGATTTGCTCCTCTTTTAAAGGAAACCCGGGCATTTTTTTAGTATCCAATGGCCAAATGCCTGGGGATTCCTGCCCCCGAGGATCCTAAACCCCCTTCTTATCTCAAAAGGGATCTTCTGCTCAAACTCCAAAATGTTCAAATCCTCAAAACAGACTGCACATGCAAGTAAATTGAAAATAAGTCTTTTTTTGAATATAGTTTAAAAATTAGCTGGTTCCAATTATTATATAAATTTTTAAAAACAAAACAAAACCCCACAAAAACAAAACAACACACACACACACACATTAAAAAACCCCCCCACAAAAAAAAACACACACATACACACACACACACACACCCATCCAAAACCCCACAGAAGCACAGGGACACTCTCCAAAAAAATTCCCTGTACCCAAATTTAAAAGAAAAGTCCCAAAAATTTGAAAGGGGGATTTGGGGAAGGGACATGAGGCAGGGTCTGGAGGGGCAAAGGGAAGGGGAAAAAGATTAATTATCCCCTTTAAAAAAAAAAAAATAAATAAAATGTCATTCTTTTCTTCTAGAAGAATCTAATTTAAAATTTTAAAAATTTGGGATTTATAAATACATAGGACATGAATGTAGAAGCAGGGCCCTTTTTGGGAAGGGGCAAGGGGGTAAAGAGAAAACAATTGGGTTTTTTTTCTTTCCCTTTGTGAAAAGAAATTTAAAGTATACCCTTTTTATATAGAAAACAGATGGGGGTGTGTGGGTCCCTTTTTTAAGAAGGGGGACGGGGGGGGAGTTGAAAGGGACAAAAAATGTTTTTTTTATACCATTTTTTTTATTCAATTTTAAATTTTAAACATGGAAATGTCTGATTGACACTCATTGTTTTTTTATCTACCCAAAACCTGAACCCTTTTTTTAAAAAAAAAATAAAACCTCTAATTTTCCCCAATTGGGGGGTGTCTGAAGGACTCCTGGGCAAACTGTTTTGTTTCCATCTGTTTTTCCCGCCAGGGCATGTGGAACAAAAACCCCCGTGGCCGATGGGGGTTCCATTTACCTCCCCTAACTACCCCGTTTCAGTAGAAGACAAGCTCCACTGGGGTGTGGGTTTTCACCCAAACCCCCCTGATCCCCGACAAGGTAAGGCTTCCCCCCACCCACTTTGCTGCTGTCAGCAGCCATCTATGGGGAGGGAGAAGTTTTTGGGGATGGCGCAGCAGCTACTGCCTACAAAAAAATCCTCAACCAAACCCTAGAGTACAACCAGGACCAGTACCGACCCTTTAAAAGTGGTCGAGAAGAAGGGGGTCATTCCGGGTCCCTTTTGTAGCTGTGCGCCCCACTCCCGGGGATTTTTTCATATCAGGCCCCCACTGTTCAATCAACCATTTCCCTCTAGCTTGAGACCCACAGTTTGGGGTTCCCTTTTTTAAAACTTTTTTTTGCTAGATAGAGCCCCCCGGGCTGGGTTTCCCTTTGGTTTTCAAAAAACCCGACTAAATTTTCCTTTTTTTTTCCCCAAAAGCTAAACATGTCCTGTCCCTTTTTGGGAAGTCTTTTTTGATGCTAAATTAGGTAGAATGTTTCCCATATCCATGCTTCTGAAACTGTGTGGGGTTCCTGTAAGTCTACCACATGTCCTTTTTTATGGGATGGCCACCTTAAAACACTAAAGGCGAGGAGAATTTTATTTACAACTATTTTATTTTTCTGTGAAAATGAATTGTCCTTTTAAAGACTCCCAAATTCAGCAAAATGCAGAGCAAAAAAAGGGGGGGGTTCCCCTTATATCTTTTCCCCTTGAGAAAAAGGGCAGAATCAAATTTTGAAATGGATTTTAAAAATTTAAAAAAAACACTGTTAAAGGAACAGCTTTCCGGTAATTTAAAAATTTTCTTTAGGGCCTTTTGTTGGGCCACCTTCTAGTGGTTTCCCGGCATTTTGTGTCAACAAATTCCACCGTCTATTTCTTTTCTGCAGTCTTAAACTTTACTCATTTCTTTTTTTTTTTTTTTTTTTTTTTTTTTTTTTTTTTTTTTTTGCGTGCCTTATTTTTTTTTTTAATTTATTTAGTTATTTAAATCACAACCTAATTTACTTATTTACACAGGGGTTATAAACACAAAAGGCAGGATGTGGGGAAGGGAATGGCACCGGAGCATAGGTGTTCAGGGGGAGTACAGATACCATTCAGAACAGGGTATCAGCTAGTGGGAAGGTTCAGTTTCCTCATTTCTATTCAGCTATTTCCCTTGATGCTGACTCTCTGTCCTGAAGCAGAGAAAGGGTGGTTGATATCCAGTGGCGATTCCACTAGATGCCTGTTGTATTCAGCTTGTTTAATTCTGATGTGACACTGCAACTATTTTATATTCAATACCAGTTCTGATAAACAGAGATGAGTGAAGTCTAGGGAGCTCCTGAAGGAGTTGCTGGGCTGTGGTAGCACACAAAGTCCACAAGTTTTTTGCTGTGGTGCCTATCACCACAGTGCAATTCAGAGGACAGCATCCAGACGATGGTAAATGCACAGATTTTATATACTAGAGCTTTAATCTGTTCCCCTGGTCCTATCCTCATCACTGTAGGTGTTCTATACATAGAAGTGTGTGGGCTTGAATGCATTAGCAGACCTTCTGAACTCACAGCCTGCATTCTCAAAGAGGCTGTAGGAACATATTCCTTCACTGGGGCTGTGAAGAATCAGTTGCTGTAGGAATCTAAGGTAGCATAGAAGCATCATCCACTATAGAATATTAAAAATATAGAAATGGTAGCAACACCTAACAAGAGCTGAACAAGGGTTAGCTGATAGACTGTCTATCAAAGCAACAGTTAGTTCAACTGGAGTTAACATGTTAACTGTATTCCTCATCTATAATTACTTTCCTTGATTTCCACATCCATGCTTTTGTGGAATAGTCCATGTTTTCTCTACAAGGTTAAGTCATTTGACCTTGAACACTTAGCAGAGGCTTGAAAGTCAGATGTAAATGTTTGTGGAAGAAATTGAATACAATTGTGTTTTTTGCCTATGTGATGTGTTATTTAAAATCCATGTTGAATTGAATTAATGGGAAATATATATTACCTCTAATGTCATGCAATACAAGCAAGAATACATGTTTATGTCCTCTCTGTAGATATGCCATTACAAACCAAAGGTGTCTGATTGTGACATTTATAAAGCATAAAATGTTTTATTTTTGCAATTAAGGAGGTAGGAACAACCTCTTCTTCTTAGATTTCATTTTGGAAGTAATACAGCTAAAGGGAATGAATTAATATAAATCAAAGGGTTGAGTTAGTTATGCGTCTGCATACCCCTGTGGTCAGCAAAAGAAATGGATGTAATATAACACAGAAATGGGGAGTCTCTTAAGAGGAGTATGGTGGTGACCCCACCACGCATGTGTTCTTCTGCATGCTATTTCATCTATACCCTGGGTCTTCTGCCAACTCTATCCCTGAACCCCTTCAATTACTATGGCTACTCCTTGCATCCTCCCAGAGTGCTTACACCACTGACTGGAGCTAACTCTCTAGGAGCCTTTCCATCTGTACAGAGCCTATGCTATACCACTGATGGTCCCATCATCTCTCAATTATTGATTGATTCAATAAAAGGTCAGCATCCTTTCATTAGAAAAATAAAAAAAAAAAATCTAGTCACAGAAGATCCATGCTTATAATAAAGAAAATAATGGTTGTGGCCATGACCTCTTCTTCTCACCACTTTTGGGACAAATACAATGAGGGCACAACACACACACACACACACACACATCCAGCCATAACAACAATGCCTCACAAGTGGGTCTATTCTACAAAGAAAGAAGTGTGCATGTACCATTTGTGTATAGGGGCATAAAGGAATAAACGGTGGTGTATATGTCTTCCAGTGGGAAGGGCAGTGTGAAAAGAAGCATGGATCTAAAGGCATGAAGGACATGCCCCTATAGTTGCCTTCTCTGTAGAACTCAGCAAGATAGTAGCTCCCGTTTAAAAAAAAAAATGGGAGCGAGGAGCAAAAGGAGGTCAATTTTTTTAAATTTTTAAT
>JAJTUV010007306.1:0-11489 GCA_021653895.1 Mastomys natalensis
AAGCATTTTTAAATTTACTCTGCTGTTCTTTTTCCCAAAGTTGGCTTTAATCCCTTAACCTGGCAGCCCTCTAAAGGGACTGGAGTTGTATGTGTTGCACATAATGAAGCCGAGGTCGTTAGGGGCCTCCTCTTTTATTTTTGACAGTGTCGGGTTTACGAACCCAGAGTCACTGTTAGCTAGCCTTTCAACCCAGGAGTTCGGGAATTAAACCCTTCCTCCTCCCTCACAATAGTGTGGGGTTTACAAATGGACGCTGCACATCCCCAGCTTTTGCGGGGGTTCGTTGTTCTCCATGCTGGCAACCAGGTACTTTCCCACTTAGCATACCCCCAGGTTTCCCCATTAGTTGAGTAAGGCACTTAGCAGTTCTTTTAGGAGGTTATTTTTTTAATTTAAATGTATAAAATATGTCTTTAAATTTTTTTTTTTTTTTTTTTTTTTTTTTTTTTGGTTTTTTTTTAAAACCCGGGGTTTTTCTCTGGTAGTGGGGGCTGTCCGGGAACTCTTCGGGTAGACCAGCTGGCCTCGAATAGAAATCCCCTTTGGGGCCTCTGCCTCCAAAGGGGGGTTTTAAAGGCGTGCCCCCACCGCCCGGCCAATTTTTTAACATTTTAGAACTAAGTAACATGGAAATCTGTAACAACTAAGGCAGAAGTTATTTTGTGTGTTTTAAGAAAATCTTTCTCTGAATATGATCTAGGTAGACCCCGGAAAGCCGCGTACTTTATAGTCTCTGGTGTTCCTGGGTGGTATGAGGGGATACTTTTCTTTTTTTTTTCCTTTTTTTTTTTTCCATGGTTTTCATTTTTGGTTAAAATATTGTTCCTTTGATGGTCAAAACTTGGGATTTTCTGCCTAGCCTCTAAAGTCATCTGATTGCAGAAAAACACCATACCCCGGGGTTGTTTTTTTTTTGAAGCTGAGAAATAAAAGTGGACATTTTAAAACATTCACTAATAAAAAAATTAAAAGATTCAGCTTCTCATTGTAATTTTTTTCCCATTTTTGACTTTAAAAAAAAAAAAAAAAAATTAAAGTAAAATTTAGGGAAAAAAAAAAAAATTCAGAAGGGGAAAAAAAAAAGGGGAAAAAAACCAAAAAAAAAAAAAAAAAAAAAAAAAGAAAGAAAAAAAAAACAGAACATACCAGTGAGGCATAGATACGTGATTTTTGCTTTCTGTGTATGTGTGGTTTTTGGGAAAAGTAGGGTTTCTTTTTGCCCCAGAGGAAAAATTTGCACCATCAAGAGAGGACTCAAAAGAGCTAAAGAAAACAAAGACAAAAACCCCTTAACTTTCCCTTAGCCTTTAATTTTTTAGTGTACAGCTTCTCCAAATTATTTAAAGTGTTTTCCATCAACAGAAGCCAAATACATATATAATTTCACGTTCCCCTTTCATGACAAATGAATTTACTTTAACTTCCTATTTAATGGACAATAACATAATGCTAACTTATTTAATTTTATTCCCTATAGAATTTGGTTTTTTTTTTTTTTTTTTTTTTAAAAAAGTTGTTCAATGAATATTTGGTTTTTTTTCCCTAGCTTTAATTACGTTTAGGATATTTTTTAAAAAATAAAAAATTTTTTTTGTTATATTTTAATATTTTTTGTAAAATTTACTTAGAAAAATCAAAAATTTTTTTTCCAAAAAAAGAAAACATTTTGGTGTTTGTTCAGCACTTTTGTGTGTTAAACTAAATTTTTTTCCCATATTTTGAAATGGAAAAGTGACTTAGCTTCCTGTGGCAAAGGGTTGTTTTGAAAAGGGATGCTGTATTTTTTTCATTCCATGTGCTAATTCTTACAGTGTGCCCCTTTTTTCCGAGGATCTTTTCTTTCTCCCTCTTTGTTTCCTTGTGTCTGTTTCCAAATTCCTGATTTGTAGAGTCACTGGATCACTTAAGAAAATTTAAAAATGCTTTTATGTTTCTTTTTTTTTTATTTCATTCTTTGGTATTGGCACCCGATTTTAAAAGCAATATTTTTATAGTCTTTTAAATAAAAAATAAAAATTTTTTATATGGGGAAAAGTAGGCCTGTAATTTTAAAATAACAGTTTAATTTTTGGTTTCAAATTTTAAAAAACTACTTTTAAGTTGTAATGTGGGGTATTATATTCCAGACTAGAATAATCCACGTATTTAATAATTTTTTGGGGGCCCTTTTCCCCTAATTCAAAACCCTAAAGCTACCACGAGTTTTTTAAATTTTTAAATTAATAAAGTACTTGCAAGCACATAAAAAAAATTTAAAAAGGCTAGAAACCCCCTTGAGGGTACCTGAAAGAAAAAAGCAAACTGTCTTGTTATACCCTTTTAAATTTTTAGTTTTTTGTTTGGGAAAAACCCTAGAGTTTTATTTTTCTTTTGTTTTGAATTTTTTTCAAAGATGATAAAACCCTCCCCTCCTTTTTTCTGGTGATTGTATTTTATTTTGGGGGCATTTTATGCTATTCTGTTTCAGTCTAGTTTTAGAGTTTTGACGTATTACCTACATTTTTCCTTAAGTTTTTTACCCCCAATAAACCAAACCCTATACCAGAAAAGAGTTATTTTGGGTTGATACTTTGACTCATTTTTTTTTTTTTTAAACAACCCTTAATGTAATTAATATTTTTCTTAGATTCAACGGGTTTTCCTTTAGGGGAAAATCATAAACTTTTTCAAAAAACATATTTTACTTTTTTAAAATAAAAATGTTTTTAGTTTTTAAAATGTACCCCTTTTTCTTTCAGATTCATTTCTCCTATATAAATTTAAAGTTAATTGAAACCATTTTTTAAATTTTTTTGAACTTTTATTTTCGGGATTTTTTTTTTTGGTTTTTTTGGTTTTTTTTCCGAGAAAAGGTTTTTCTCTGTTTTACCCCTGGCTGTCCTGGAACTCACACTGTAACCGGGCGGGGCCTTTGGGAAACTCAGAAATCCCCTCCCTCTCCCTCCCAAGTGCTGGGTTTAAAAGGGCGTGTGCCACCACCCCACCCCGGCAATTTTTCTCATTTTTTTAATAATTACATTCCCTATAATTTTTTTTCCTTCCTTTCTTTTTTAGACAGTCCCTTCCTTTATGTAACAAGGTGGTCCGGAACTCCCAAGGGGATCTAGCGGGCCCTCTGCTTCCGAGTTTTGGGGAACCAAAAGGGGTGTGTCACTAGGGCCCCCCAGCCCTTAAAAGGGGGCCCCCTTTTTAAAAAGGGAACCCTCAATTTTTTTTTTAGCTAATCTCAGTGGCACAGAAACACCGTAATCCCACACACAAGAACACTTTAATTTAAAATTTTTGGATCCCCGAGAAAAGCTTCCCCAGCACCAAGGGAAAACCCGATTGGAGACCCCCCAGCCCAGACTTTTAAGTGTAAAGCCCTTTTGGAACACCACCCCCTAAAGGAATGCCCTCCATAAAAACCCCCTCTCCCGGGGAACCCTTCCAAAGAAAGAAAGAAAAAGTGAAGCCCCAAGGGGAAGGGGGAAACCCAAAGCAAAAAAGGGCCCTCTAAATAAAACATGAGCAAAGCTCCCCTAAACCACAGAGACGAACAGAATGCAAAATTCTGATCACTCCTCTGTGCTTAAATTTGGTTTTCCATTTATGTTTTTATGGGATACTGGTGTGAACAAGTGGGTCTCTTATTTTTGTCCCTTTTCCTCTTGGACTTTTTTTAAATTTGGGGGGTTTGTCTTGTCCAACTCAATGTGATAGTTTTTATTTTAAATTTTTATTTTTTTAAATTATTTTGAAAAAAAATTGAAAAAATAAAATGAATAAATGAATGAATGACAGATGGGCCCAAACCCAACCGCCGACTGCGCCACCCCACTGGGGAAAAAGTTTTTAACACTGAGCTGTGTAATCCTCCTGGGGGGGAAAAAAATCATTTTCCCCCCAAAGGAGTGAACTGTAAAATTTTATATAAAACCACTACGGGGCAGGCTCATGCTCACAAAATTTTAAACCTGTAGTTGGGTGGGGTTGTGTTTGCTTTTTTTTGGGTTAGGGTTTGGGGTTTTTGTTTTTTTTTTTTTGGGTGGGTTTTTTTTTGTTCTCTTTTGTGTTGTTGTTTTAAAGTTAAAGTTGGGGGGATGGGAAAAGGGGGAAGGATTTTGGGGGGAAATTTAGATGGGGGGAAAAGAATATAGTTAAATAAATTTTTTTTTTTTAAATATTTTAAAAGGGTTAAAAAATTTGGTTTTTAAATAATAAAAGAATAAAAAAAAAGAATTTTCAAAAAAATTCACATACCGGGTTGGGGAGGGGCAAGAGGAATGAAAGTTTGAGGCTAGCCATTAATAATGGGGCTTGCTATTTTTTAAAATTTAAAAATGAGTTTTTTATTACTCTTAGTTTTTCTCCATTTTCCACCTAGAAAAAGGCGGGTTTTGTAATAATCGCAATTCACAATGTACCCCTTTTCCCCCACATTTAAAGACAGGATTTTTTTCCATTACTACAAGATTTTCCCGGGAAATTTAAAATGGTTATTTGGGTTAATTAGGTGCATTATAAAAAAAACTGATCTTGGAACTAAGAGATGGCTTGTTAAATTTAAGGGGCAAGCAATGTTTCCTTGCAGAGGTTTCGGGGTTTGGTTCCCAGCTTTCCCACTTGGCCCCGCTTGTAACTAAGCTCCGGGGCACCTAACACCTTTTACCCTTTCTAAATGGGAACCGGTGCGGGTTTTCGCATTAACCCCATATTTTTAAAACTAATAAAAGCAAACCTTCTTTTGAAAAAAAACCCCATTTTGATTTGTGTTAGGGGCTGTTTACCGAAGTGAAAACAAAACTTTTCCCCTTTTCCCCCCCTGATAGTAAGTTTTTTTTTTTTTTTTGTCGGGTCTTTTTTGTTTTTTTTGAAAAAGAGTCTCACTGTTTTCCTTAAATTTCTAAATTTTTCTGCCATCCCCCTCCCAAAGTCCACTGGGCTTTTTTTACTCTGCTCAGCAAGTAGTATCTTTTTGATGGGAGGGTTTTAAAAAAAAAATTAACATAAAAATTTGGGTTAAATTTAAAGGGGCTAAAGGTTTGCCTTTTTAACCAAGTTGAAGTTTTCCCATGTTTTGGGGCACAAGATACAGCTTTCAAAAATTTGAAAAATTTTTAAAACCAAAGGTGCTTTTTTACTTTGCATCAAAAGCACAAAGACATTTTTTGCTTGAAAAATTCCCCTTCAGTGGCCTTAAAACCCCCCACAAAACCCTTTGGGTAGTTTCCCACTAAAAACTTTTAAACCCTGCTGCCCGCCTTTTTTAGTTTCCTAAAAAACCAAAGGTATAGTAAAATCACAAACTTTTTTAAACAGTTTGGGCATGAAAAGAAGACATAAAATTTTTAATTTTAAATTTTGAGCAAAAATATGTAAATTTTTTTTATAAAAAATTTACAGAAAGGAATGTATGTTTAAGACATTTGTATTTTATAAAACTTAAAATTTTTCTATTTTCTTATTCCCTTCCATTTTTTTCTTCCCTTTAAAAAAGTATTGTAAATTAACAATACCCATAGGATTTTAATTTTGGGTAAGGCCACATATAAAAAAGGATTATTTAACGATTTCTTTCAAGAATACATTCCACTGCTTATAGAAATTGAAAGATTTCTTTTTTATGTTTTATACTTTTAAATTTAAAAAAGTGGGGTTGTCTTCCGGGAAATATCAAGTATTAATAAAAAATGTAGAACCCCCCTTTTTTTTCCCTCTCATTTTTTTTTGCCCCTTTTAAAAATTTCGGGTTTTAAAAGTACAAAGCAATATGAAAAAATTTTTAAAAATCAGTTTAGAAAGGTTAATTTTTTTATGAAGAAATTTAAATTGCAAAAGCATAATTAACAGATAATAAAAAAGTATAGAAGTTTCAATAAAATGTTATAAATTTTTTTAAATACCTGAGAGAAATTTTGAAAAATAATTTTTTTAAAAAATTTTTAAAATTATTTTTTATTATGCATTTTTTTCCCCTGAAAGAAAGTCCATGCACTACATGTATCCCTGTGCCCAAAGGGGGCCCTCAGTTTCCCCTTGGGGACGGGAAGTTAAAAAGATGTTTGTAAAACCCCAAATTTTGGGTTCTGAAAATCAAACCGGTTACTCGGGAAGAACAGACAGGCCCCTTAACCCAAACTGAAACATCTCTCGGGCCTTCCCAAAAATATGCTTTACATATTTTGTAATTTTTTTTTTTAAAAGGGATAGACGCAAATCAGGGTTTTATCCACCCCTAGAAAAAAGCCCAATGGCCTTTTTAAAGGGGAGAGGTCCCCAAAGGTACCAAAAAAACTAATTTTAAAACCCAAGACCCTTTCCTTTTTTTGGGCCCTCAGAATGCTGGGATACAAACTATGTCACCATTCCCGCAGCAAAACAGCCTCTTTTTTTAACCTTTGTTATTAAACAAGTTTTTAAATTAAAAGTACAGCTGGGAAAATCTGTGTAAGGGTCATGCACAGCCTATAAATCCAAGGTAGGAAAAACACCTTGAATTAGGGGGCTAAAAGTGAGATCCTGTGTTTAAAAAAAAAACCAAAAATACAGATAAAGTGAAACACAAAAAAAATATAAAAGGGGGAAGGGTAAAAAAACATTGATAACCAGGGTGCCGGGTTTTTTTTTTAGCGAGCTGTATGTAGATAAGATGGGCAGATTTTTTTTATGTTTGAAAAATTCCCTTAAAAAATGTCCCATTGCAAACTTAAATTATTTATTCCAGTATTGGCCTCAATATAAAAGGTTGGAGGGGTTTCCAATTTTTAACAATAATGAAAACCATAACATTGTAACTCAAACTGTTTGCCCCACATGTTTGTGGCACACACACCACACACACACACAGAGGGGGGGGAAAACAGGGAAAAGAGAAAAAAAGAAAATTTAATGATTTAACATTTCTTTTTTTTCTGAATTTTCCGGGGCGGGGAAAAGAGAAAAGGAGCCGGCATGTAAAACCGAACTTCAGAGGAAAACGGGGAATTGGGGGCCCTGAACTCGGGTATATAAGTTTAAATACAAAAAAGTGATTGTTACGGGGTTTTTTCTTCCCCCTAAACCCGAGATTACATGAAAGGAGTAAAAAAATGTTTCTGAAATTAGTTTTTCTGTTAAAACTTCCTTTCCCAAAGAAAAGTTTTCAATTTTTCCCAAGCTATCTGTGCTCTTCCTACAAAATTGTGTGTTTTACTATAAAAGAAGATGCCATTTTAAATGCTTGAAACTCCCCCCTATATCTCTTTCTCCCCTTTAATTCCTGATTAATCATTTTTTTTTGTTTGGTTAATCTTTTTTTTTCATTATCATAGTCCCAGAAATAGTAAATAATCACACATTTCACACACACACACCCACACACACACACCACACACCACACACCCACCCACCCTACTAAAAACCCGCCGGGTCCGTTGGGGTCATCAACAGGGTCTCCAGGGGCAGGAGTGAGGATCATGCTTCCTATTCCTGCAGTGCCCCCTTCACGGTTCCTGCTTACTGGAGCCCAATTTTGACACCACTTTTTTACCCCCCGGAGCGGGCCCCGGTTTTTGGGGGCCACTGTATCCCGACCGGGAGCTGCTGCTTTGGCCTGCGGGTTAGGGTCTAGCAAGAGAGAGAGTGGGGAGTGGGAAGGGGAAGATACATGAAGAATGGAGACAAGACAGAGAGTCGTTCAAAACTTTTTCCTCCCTTCCCCTTTTCCTTTTATTGAAAAAGGGAAAACAAGGGTATTATAACATAAAAGGGGACACAGCTGAAGACAAATTTACCCCCGGGGCAAACCCTTTTCAGCTGGGGGGACCAAACCCAAAAAAACAAGAATGGGGGAAAAACAAAGATGTTTATCGAGTGTTCTCAGCTGTTTGGCTGTTGAAAACAAGTCTCTTGTCAGGGTAAAATGGCTTTTAGATGGCTGCAAAATATACCGCTTTCTTTTTCCTTTCCCGAAGTTTGGGTTCCCAAACCTACACTACCAAATTTTGGGAAAATTGCAATTTGGTTATTCCATCTAAGGGATGTCAAGTGCACTGTGATGTTTCACCCTGAAAATCTCCAAATTACTAAATTTTTTTTAAAACCCCGCCCTTTTAAATGGGTATTTTTTCCCCGGGAAAAACAAAATCATTTGTGTAGTGCAAATTAAAATAGACAAGAGGGTGATAACACAGTATGATACTGAAGTTTAAATACACCAAAAGCTAGAGTCAGGCGCTTTGGGTTAAAATCGGATTCTATGATTTATGTTCCCGCCCCCCCTCGGACAATTTGTTAATTTCATTACCTTAAAAAAGATGAGGTGATGACCCTCTGCCTCAAGGAATGTTCAAGGATTGGGAAAAATAATACAAAATTTTTCAAAAAACTGTTTTGACATGGTAAAAATTTTTAAAAAAAAAAATAGTTACAGTTTAATTTTTTTTCCCTTTCAAGGGGTTACTAAGTACTCAGCTGGCCTCCCAAATTGTAAATTTTCTAGCCTTAGCCTTTCTCATACTGAACTACCAACCACAGCAACACCCTTTTTTCATATTCTCTTTTCTTTCCCCCATTTCTTTTTATTTCCTACGTTCTGACCATTTTCTTTTCCCTTTTTCCCCGGAAAAGTATATTAATGCTTCCCTTTAATAAAATTTAAAACCCGAAATTTGGGAATTTTTCTCCCAAAAGGTAGCAGTAAAAATTTTAAATTTTTGAAAATTTTTGGGCCATGGAGTCTCTTGAGTATAGTAGACTTTCTTATCTGTAGTTTCAAACCCGCTGTGGGGTCCAACCAACCAATGTTGGTCAGAAACTTTCCCGTAAATTGTAACTTCGAGAAACCCCATTTTTTCTTTTTTTAAGGGCTTTGTGAAGTTTTTGATATTTCTTTCCCACATTATTGAGGGTAACCTCTTTAAAAAGAAATGCCTTTTTAAAATTTTAACCAAAATTTTCTTTACTTTTTTAGCAATACCAAGATAAGAATTTCCCGTTTTTAAAAACTGAGTACGGGACCTTGCCAGGGTTTGGGACCAAATGCAAACCGTTCAGTAAAAAAATTTTTTCATCACAAAAAAGGGAACAATATTGAAAAGGGGTGAAAAAATTAAGTAAAAAATATTTGGGTTTAAAGGGTAAAAAAGAAAACAGAACTTAATTTGAAAAAACCCGTAAATTTCCCCCAAAGGGGCCCAGAACAGGTTTGGGTGGGGACCTTGGGGGGGCTTTTTTTCTTGCAAGTGGTTTTTTTCTTTTTTTTTTTTTTTAAAATGTAACCCCCCAAATCAAAATTAAAAGGGTTTTTTTCTATTTTTAAAGCTCTTTTTTTCTTAACATTGAGCTTCCTGAAAACTCATTTTAAAAACCTTACTTTGAGTTTAAGTCCTTTTCCCTTTGGGTTTACCCCCGAGAAGGACCCCCTTGATTGACATTTACAAACAAAACTATATTTTTGGAGATAAGGGTTTTTTCCTTCCAATAATAAAAATACTTTGTTGTCAAGAAAAGGGCAAGAGGACAATATGTAAAAATAAAGAAATAAATTCCTGGCTCTTTTTCCCCATAAGGGGGGACTGGGAAAAACCCAAATCAAAGCCCAGAACATGTAAAATTTCCCTAGGCCCCAATAATGAGCTGAGGTCTTCCCCAACATCATTGAAAGTTGAAACTTTGGGCCCCCCTTTAATTTTTTTTCCCCGAAATTATTCCGTGCTTTAAAAAACAAAGTTTTTGTTTTATATTCCTTTAAAATTATAAGCAGTTCTTAATTTCCGGAAATGCATATCTGACAAAACACGATTTAAAGGGGAAGGATAAAAAACCTACATGAGGGAAAGCAGCCGAGGGTTCCCTGTCACCCCCCCACATTCCGAACACATGGCTTTGGCTTGTTAAAAAAAAGACTTTGTGAGGGAAAATCCCAAAACTGAAGAAAATCAAAACCTTAATTTCTCTTCCTTTTAGTTTGCCATTTTTTCCCAGTGTATTCCTAATTTTCCTCTCTCCTTTCTGGATTTTCTTTGGGAAATTTTTTAAGAAATTAGAGGGCCTTTATGAACACAGTTGGGAAAAAGTTTTTAAAAAGATAAACATTTAAAACAGGGTTTTTAAAAATGACAAACTGAGAAGTAGCTTAGCTATAGTCCACGATTTTAGGGGTTTTTTTTGCTTTTCAGGACTTGCAGAAATACTAAACAAGTGAAGAGGAAAGGCTTTTTGATGTGAAAGGGCAGGTTTTAGAGAATTTTACAAAAGAAGTAAGGGCAGGATTTGGCCGGGAAATCAAGGGAACTCAAAGCCAGAAAGAAAAAACTTTCATATTCCCCTCTTTTTTGGATCCTAGCTCTGGAGATATGTTTGAATACTGTGGGGAATTTTTTTCCTTTTCAATTTTGGGGGTGCATATTGTACAAAACATTAGTCTCTCTAATTCATACGTGTTGAGAATTTGCTCCCTTTATAAAATAGCTGCCTATTTTTGTATCCCGTACTAAGTTTTCAAATAAATTCCCCTTTTTAATTTAATTTTTTTAAGGGTGTAAAATAACAATATCAAAACTCATTTGTGTAGTTTCCATTAGTAAGCTTTTGTTTTTAGCTTAAAACTTTGTCCCTTTAAAATGAAAAAAATCTTGGGGAATTTAGGGGTTTTTTTTCATAGACACTTTTTTTTTTTTATACATTTTTAAAATATCTTAACTACTTCTTTTAAGCACAAATATTTGCTTTTTCTCATAATTTTGACTATATTTTTTAAATTTCTTCTTTTTTAAAATTTTTTTCACTTTCAGTGTTTCCCCCATTGAACATTAAAAAAAAATTATTTTATTTATTGTATAAATGTAAAATGCGGGGTGAATGTCAGGATAACTCTGGATTCATTCTCATCTACTTTTGTGGGGCCCGGGAGGTTTCAGGGTTTTTTAAAGGGTCAATGACAATTCTTCACCTGCTTTTTGGGGCATCTCACGCCCCGTGTTTTCATATCATGAAACCCCTTTCCCCCTGCTTTTCACACACTGGAAACAAAATTTAAGTTCTTGTGTTCTATTTCCTCAATCTAAAAATTTTTAAAAATTAAACCCCTTCTGGGGAGGGGTGTAGGGCCCCACACATGCTAGAAAAAGCAATTTTATAACCAAGCTAAATTCCAAAAGACTGCCCCATTAATTTTTTTTTCAGTCAAAAAAAAAGGTTAAGTTTTATTTAAAATGGGAAATTTTTTGAATTAGGGACGGGGGAGAAAGGTTTTGTGGGTTTTAAAAATATTGGGTTTCTTTTTTCCCGAGGGGCCCCGGGTTTAGTTTTTCCCCCATCAACATGATAGCTCAAAAATCACCCCGTCTCCATTTTCCTTGGGGGTCTGATGCCCCCCCTGTGGCCCTCTGCGTTCACGCACAGAGTGCAAAGGGGTAACAAAGGGTAACTCGTGTACTTAAAATAAAAATAAAAACAGTTTTTTTTTAAAAAATTTGAATTAATACTGTGATTACAGAGAAACCAAGCAATTTTCGGTTTAACCC
>JAJTUV010007308.1:0-11020 GCA_021653895.1 Mastomys natalensis
ATTGTTTTTCCCATCTCCGAGACAGAAATACGCATGTCTGTGCACGTGCACACTAGCCTCTCCTCATGAAGAATGATTGTATGCCTCAGAACAAAGGCTATGAAAAGGAAGGGCCTTCAGGAAGAGGCCTGGTGAATTTTTGAAGAAGCAGAGAGGAGAAATTTGAAAGGACGGTGGAAAAAAATTGCAACTGGCTTGTAATGAGCAGATCTCAAATCATACACACAGCAATACTATACAGATGTTTACCCTGAGCATTCCGGTTTCAGGCGTGCGAGTTTACACATCTGACTGATACAGCGTTGTAAATATACTTTCAGTGCGTCTGTGTTCTGCAGATAATCCTCATCTTCAGCATAAGAGTAGAACCACAGGAGAGCGAGCTTGAATCACGGTCCTGACCAGGTGGGGAGCAAAACTCCTTCCCTTCTCGTGATTTTCATCCCACCTTGAGTACTCTAACTATGTCTCTAATAACTCTGTGGTGTACAGGTCCTGGGAGACAAACGTTTCAATCTCCTGCAGTGTTTTTCCGTGGACAGAATTTTCCATTAATTTTCATTTTTTTTTTTTTTTTTTTTTTTTGGTTTTTCAATAGACAGGTTTCTCTGTGTAGCCCTGGCTGTCCTGGAACTCACTCTGTAGACCAGGCTGGCCTCGAACTCAGAAATCCACCTGCCTCTGCCTCCCAAGTGCTGGGATTAAAGGCGTGCGCCACCACCGCCGGCCCATTATTCATTTTTAATGTCTGTATTTTCCTAATATCATTTTTTTGAAAAATTAATATATAAAATACTATCATATTTGCAACAATAATAATTTATAATTAAATATATGTACATATATATGTACAGATAATGTATTTCAGTCATCTCACTCCCATCTCCCATCTAACTCCTCCCAGATCCACCCCAACAGCTTCCTTATACACTCATGTCCTGTTCTTGACTCTGTGTCTTTATATTTACGGTATCATTTTATATGTAATATAACAGCAACTGAGCAATTTCATAACTCCTGCTTTTGCAATCTAAGATAACATCATAACTCTTTTAATTATGATATTTAGGTGAGTAGTGTTTGTTGTAATTACCACTTTAGCTTGGTATAAATCTACTACTTTGGTTTCTGTTTGAAATCCAAGTTTTCTGTTTTTTTTTTTTCTTTTACATTAACTGATTTTTAGTGATCCCATCCCCCATGTTTGTTTGGTATCCACTCTACTTATTTTTTGGTGGTTTGCTGAAACATTTGTAAAAAATTTTTTTAAAACCCCTCACATTTTCCTTCAATTAAAATATGCCCCTCCCCTTTAAACAGGGTTAAGCAACGAAAAAAAAATGTGACAAATTAAAAAACTTTTGCGTGCCTCTTTACCTCCTCCTTTTCCTCTGTGACAGAGTTGTCATTGCAAATTTATCTTAGTAGGATACAAACAGAAAAGTACATACGTTTTTTTTTTTTCTTTCTTTCTTTTCCCTTTCCCTTTTTTTTTCTTTTTCCCCTTTTTTTTTTTTTCCTTTTTTTCTTTCTTTTTTTCCTTTCCTTTTTTTTTCTTTCTTTTTTTTCTAAACCCTTTCCCTTTCCCTTCCCCTTTTTTCTTTTTTTTTTTTTGAGCAGGGCAATTATATTTAAAAAAAATCATTGCAAAAAATTTCATTTTAAAATTTTTTAATTTTTTTTATGTTTAACCCCTTTCAAATTTTCCTTTGTTTTTTTTGTGTAATCTAAAATTTCCTCCAAAAACTTTTTTTATTTTTAAACCACAGAACCCCCCTTAACAAATTTTTTGTTTTTTATAAAAAATCTGTTAAAAAATTATTCTTTTACCTTTGGGTTACCAGAAAAATAATTTTTTTTAATCTTTATTTCTGAAAAATTTTCCCTTTTATATTAGGAATTCTAAAAATTTTTTTGTTTTTTTAAAAAACTGAAAGATACTCTTTCGTTGGTTTATAAAAAAAACCCAAAAGTTGGGCCCGTTGGGGTCCTTTTTAGGGGGTTATTTTAAAATTTCCCCTTCATCACTGGGGTTTTAAAGGGGTTTGAAATGTGCCTGGGCCCGGCCCCTGCCTATGGGCTGTTTTAATTTGGGTTGAGTGTTTTTCCCGCCTGTAAATTTATAGTTTTTGGGGGAAAAGAACAAAACAAACAAGTTCTTGTACCTTTTCCCTTTAAAAAACCAAGTGGATTTGTACATGGAAGCAGGAATGACCCGGGCCCCACAGCCTAGGGACTCTTTTAAAAATTTCCTTCCCCTGGGTTTGGGGTTAAAACAGGTACAAGATATTTGGGGAATGGCTTCGGGTGGGAAAAATGTTTTTCCCGGGGAATCATGAAAAAACCTTTAGTTTTTGGGCCCCCAGAATCCTTTTCAAAAAGCAAAAAAACAAAAGGCAAGAAAGCTGAGACAAAAGGGTTTTTGGGGGACTTGGGTTTCTAGACAAAATACCAAGGGGTTTACAGGGGTCCCGTCTCAAACAGAAAGGTTTAGGGAAAGATTTGGGGAAGATTCCCAAGTCAACCCGGCCTTTTCCCCAAATGTTCAAATCTGCATGCACATGTGTGAAACACAAAACCCAAACCATGCACCACACACCACACACAAAAACCACCACCACACACACACTGGGCTTTTTTAAATTTAAGTAAGGAAAATTTAAATTTAACACAGAGGGGGAGAGAAAATTTAAAAACTACAAAATTCTCTGACTCAGAAAACCCCGAGGCTAAAAGGCTGCATAAAGTCTTTGGGTAGAAAAGAAAAACAATTTAAAAAAAATTCCAACTCTCCCGGGGTTTCCAAAAACCCGAGACCAAATGTAAAAATGCTTTAGTTTTTAAACCCCAATTCGCCCCCTCACCTTATACTGACCCTGGCCCAAGCATGAATCCCTGCGACACGCCCAGGGCAAAGGGGCAAATGCTTTGATTACATCTTGTGGTGCTGGGGTTTATTTACTTGGTCCCCGTAAAAGAAGTTTAGAGCAAATGCTGGTAACTAGACCTGGGAAAATTTTTTTTAGTCCTTCTGAGAAACCCGGGGGTAAAAAAATTGTCATTTTTATGGGTCTCTTTTCTCTCCTTTTTGTTTTTCTACCCCTCTCTCTCTCCTTCCCCTCTCTCTCTCCTTTTCTCTTCTCCCCTCCTTCCCCCTCTCCCCCCTTTTCTTTTCCCCTTTTCTCTCTGGTGCACGTACACACATAAAAAGAAGAGAAAGGCGGGGAAAAACCCTGAAATGGGAATACCATGTGAGTATATAAATTCACATATATAAAATTTGGGTACAAAAAATTTTAAAAATTCCCATGTACTACCCCCAGACAAAACTGAAAAACTCAAACAACAATCCCCCTTAAGGGGTTTAGGGGGATGGGGTTTTGTTAAAAAAAGTGGGCCCCTGCAAAAGGGGGAAAATGAGTTTCTATCCCGAAACCACGTGAAAACCCCAGGGGCTTTCCCTTTACCCTGGTTTTAAGGAGGGGGAAAGAGAAAATACTCCCCAAAGTTCTGGGCCAGCCCGTCTAGCCAATTTTGGGGGTTCCATGTAATAAAAGACCGTCTTGAAAGGGGGGGGAGACAGGCTAGTGAATGGTAGTGGGGGAAAGGTGCCTTTTACCGCCAAGCCGGCCAAATTTAGGCAATCCCCATGGGCCTACTAATGGAAAGGGGGAGGGGCCCGCTCCTGCAATTGTTCTCTGAAACCCTCGACATGAGCAACCCCATGGGAAGTTGTCAATGAAAAAACACACAAAGTACACACCTGCAACGCAAGTAACTGTATCTTACACGTGTTTTATACAAATAACACATATGCAAAAAAGAAGAAACTTTTGGGGTTTTGGGCATGCAGGGTATTTAAAAACAGGGCGGTTTAGAATTAATGACAGAAAAATCTCAAGAGAAGAAAAAATGGGCAGTCCCCGAACCCGACAATTTTACCAGGTTTACGGGACTAAACCAGCAGAAAAGACCAAAGGGCTCCCCTAAGGTTGGGACAGTGCCAGGACTTTTAAACCATGAGGGGGGAAAGTGATTGGGCAAGCAATTTCAATTGGGGTTAGCAAAAGCACATCAATGCCTCTCCTGGACCCCCCGCCCGCGCACAATCAAAAAGTGTCCAAAAAAAAACGAACCCAGTTGTTTTCGATTATTTGGTATTTGGGTTTTTTAAATTTTATCTTGAGGCCAAAAGTCAAGGTGGGATGAAAAACTTTTGTATAAAATGGGTTAAATTTTTAACATTATTTAATCAAGGAAAAATTGCAAAGATTGACTTTCCCAAAATTTTAACCCGTGGGAAAATTATCCTATTTACAAAAAAATCCATGAAATTTTTAGGGAACCCGGTGAGTTTTGGGGAAAAGGCTTAAAAAATATTATTTCCCAAGAAAAGAAAGAAAAACCCCTCGAAAAGGAAAGGGAATTTGCAAAAAGTCCCCTGGCCAAGGAAGCTGCTTTCACGTGACAAAAAAAGTGATGTTTTTTCCTTTTGTTTTTTTTTGCCCTTTTTTTTAAAGTCTCAACGTGAACAACCCACTTTGATAAAAATAATTTAAAAAATTTTAAAAGCAATGGGAAGAAAGGGGGATCAAATAATACCACACCTCTCAACCCCGTGCAAATTTTTCATTAAAAGGGTTTCAAAAACTTTTTTGGGGGAAAAACCTTAAAAAATTCCCAAAAGCTGAATTCAGCTGTTCCCCAACCCCAAAAAGCCATCAATCTAAAACCCCTGCTTACAGTTTTAAATCCATACCCTTTCCGGAAGTACCCTGCCCTTTTTTCAGGTTTTGCTCTAGAAAATTCTTGGGGAAACCCCCCCTAGGGGTTTATTTGTAGGGTTTTTTTGGGTGCTTTGTCCCCACTTTGAGTTGGGGGTACCTTTGGTCCCCGGGGAGAAAATTAATCATTTCCCTTTTTTTTTCAAAATTTTTCCCTTTCTTTTCCCATCTTTTGCTTCAGAGGGCTATACTTAATAGCAAATAAAATATTCTTTACAATTTAAAAGTCAAAGCATGAATTTTAGCTTGCAATAATGCTTAGGTCAATAGCACGGCGGTCAAAGGCAGGAAAGTATAAGGATCATACCCAAAGGCACACTTGGAAAAATGGAAAAAAATGCAAAATTTTTTAAAAAGGGGGGGAAATGTTCGAGAGAAGAATTTGGGAAATAAATATTAAATTTTAAGAATAAATTTTTAAAGGTTTGGGGGACAAAAATATAAAAATGAATTTTGGGCAAAATAAAAAAAATCTATATTAATTTTAAAGGTTTTGGGAAAAATCTTTTTTACATAATGGGTTTTTTTTTTTTTTTAAAACCTCTTTTTAATTTTTCCCATCTTTTTAAACTTTTGGGGTTCAAAAAGTACAAAAAAATAACTTACAGTCAATTTTTTGGAGCTGTGAGGGTTCAGGTTTTTAAAACTCCCAAAGGAAAAAGTAAATTTACCAAAGACAATTTACTTTGTTTTATTTTGGGGTAAAAATGTTTTTTTTTTTGGTCTGTTTTCTGTTTTTTTTGACTCAAGAGGGGTTTTTTTTTTATTTTAATTTTTTTAAAATATAGAACCCTAGAGTGGGGGTTAATTAAGTCTAGAATATTTATTTCCCTAATTTTAAAGGGAAAAAAGCATTTGTTTTTTTTATTTTTTCATAGTTTTTAAAAAAGTCTCCCAAAAATTAAATTGAAATAAAAAAAAAAATTTTTTGGGAAAATAACATCTTTGTCCTAAAGCCAAAAAAGTAAGAAAAGGAAAAAATTGGGTAAATTTTAGGGGGTGATTTTAAATGGGTGGAAAAAAGTTGGGAAATATTTTATAAACAAAAAAAAAAACAATTTTCTAAAAGGGAAAAGGAGTGCTGGGCAATAAAAAAAAAATCCAACAGAGATGTAGTATAACAAAAACAAAAAGTAACATTTGTAATGAATTTTAAGGTTTATGGTGGCCCAAAAATCATTCCCTTTGCGGGTTTCAAAGGTAAAAGAAAATTCTTCACTTGAGTGATAACTCAAAAGAATTCAATTAACTGCATAAAAAGTTGAATTTACCAAAACAAGGGTAATTTTCATCCCCTTTTCCTATGCTTTTCTGGGGAAAAATTGAATTTAGTTTTAAAATTTTTTTTGGTTTTTCAGGCTCCTGATTCCATTTGGGGAAAACCCCAAAGGGCCTCTGGGCCTCCAGAACAATTTGGGGGAAAAACTACGGTTCCCCTTCCCGGGAAAATTTTCCCTTGGGCCCGGCAAAAAGGGGTCTTGGGCCCCCAAAACTGCAAACCTTTTTTAGCCCTTTGGGATGGTGGGAAGGGGCCACTCTAAGAAAAAAAATGAAAGACTTCCTGGCTTGGGAAAGGGGCAAAAGGGAGACAATGCCCCCGGGGGGGGCCCCGGGACTGAAAGGGGGAAAAAGATCTCCTGGGAAAAACCTTTTAAGCAGGGGATGGCCAGCAAAAGGGAATTTTAACGGTCCTTGAACAAAATTTCCCATCCATGATGTAAGCCCCGAAATGATGCTTCTTTCAAATTTTTCCCATTAAATAATTCAAAGGGCCCCAGGAGAAGACCCTTGTTTTTTGACCTCCTTCCTCTGCTGAAGTGTGAAATTTAAAAACAAGTACCCTGGATGTGAACTCACTCTTTAAAAATTTATGGAAATTTACTTTGGTCTGGTTGAATGTGGAAGTAGTCTTTATTCCAAAACCGTTTTTACCCTCCATTTCCAGCGGGGTCACTGTTCAGAATTTTTTCCTTTCCCGAAACCTGATTCTTTTAAAAAAATTCCAAAACCCCAAAAAACATCTACTAAGACCCAGAGGTTCCCCAAATTTCCATTTTCCCGGCCCCAGCTCTCACATTTCACCATAGGCTTTTTCCCCATTCCTAAAAGGTCCCAGTGGGCCCACTCTAAGCCCTTGCTGTTTCCCCCCCCTGGGCCCACCTGCTGAAGCCAGCAGATTTTAAATTTTTGAGAGCCCCGGGGTGAGAAACAGACCAAAAATCGACTGTAAACCTCATAGGCCCTTGGTCCAGTTTCCTACCCCCCCTTCCCGGGGAAATTTCAAATGCTAACACACAGAAAAAATAATTTTTTAAAGGGTTAGGGGCCTAATAAGGGGCAGTGTAAAGGGGTTTGACCTTGTTACACTTAAATATTAAATAATTTTGCCATCAGAAGATGGGCAAGCTCCTTCACAATTTTCTGAGAACAGAAGTGCCCCCCCTTTTATTCCCCCTTTATTTTATCCTTGTTTTTTCTCAACCGGGTTTTTATTTTTTTTTAAATTTTTAAACCCGACCCTTTTTAAAACCCATGGTTTCCGGATGGATTACTTTCCCTCCCCGGGTTCCCCCCTCCCCCCCCACTTTTCTGGCCCCCCCTGCTCTTGCAAAAACTTCTCCCCAATCCCGTCCTTCCCCCTTTAAAAGCCTTCCCAACCAACCCCAGGGGCCCCGGGTTCCCCCAACCTTCCCCTTTCTGGGGCCCCCTCCCGATTCGGTTTTTTGTAACCCGGTTTTATTTTCCCTTTCCCCCTTTTTGGTGAAATCCCCGCGGGGGGTTTCAAGGATTTTGGAAAAGGGATAAATGTTTTGGGTTTTGGGGTCACACTTTCCAAAAAAGGGAAATAACCAAAGAAGGGAAAAAACCTTTTCCCCTTTGGGGGAACTGCCCAGTTAATAAGGTGATTTTTTTCCCTTTTTTTTAAAAATAGCATGGTAGTAAAGATCACAATTTTTTTTTAAAAGGAAAACCAAAATTTCTTAAGTTGAACCTCCTTTTTTTAAAGCCTTTATTTAATTTTTTTGAAAATTATTGCCCCCCAGCTTCTTTTAAATGAAATAAAAAGTAATTTAAAAGCCTATGCATTAAAAGTAATTAAAACCAAAAGGGAAACCCCAAAAAAAACAAATTTTTAAATTCCCTTTTCTGGTTGGGGCCCCCATTTCCCCCCAGGAAGAAAAAAAAAGGGGGAATAAACCTTTTCCCCACCCTAGCTTGAATTTTTTTTCCATCACAAGGTCAAGCCAGGGCAAAGGGGGGCCCGTGGGGGGAATAAAGAGAAAAGATTTTAAGGGCACATTGAATACAGATTGGGTTAAAAAGGGTTTTGGGGAAGGGGGGGGGGGGGGGGGGTTAATACCTCCCAAAAAGGGCCCCCGGCTGTGTCAAAAAAAATTTTTTGGGGGGGGGGTTTTTTGGGGGGATTAATTTGGGGGTTTGGGGTTTTTGGGGGGGAGAGGGGAGGGGGGTGGGGGAGGGGGGGTGTGAAGATTTTTTTTAAAAAAAACAAAATTAAACTAAAAAAAAATTTCCCTTTTATTTTTACGGAACTTGAAAAATTTTATTAGGTCATGAAAATTAAAAAGGGTTTTTCCGCCCCAAGAAGCGAAAACAAATTTTTTTGCAAAAAAATTTTGGTTTCCCTTAATCATCACAAAAAGAGGGAAAAAGTTGGGGAAGGGGCAGCCAAAAAGGAAAAAGCCCCCTTTTAAAATTTTTACTCAAAACAAAAACCCAACGGGCCCCCAAAAACCTAGCAAGTCAATTACTAAAATCTCTTCTGAAGAGAAATGAAAACTTTATGCCACCAAAAGGCTCAGATGTTTTTCAGAAAAATTAACTACAATATAAAAAAGCAGAATTGAATACAAGTGTCCATCATGGGTGATAACATAGGAATTTTAAGCTAAAACAGTTGGAAAAAAAAAATTTAAAAAAAAAAAAAATTTAAAAACTTGACCTTGTTGGTTTAAACAAACCCAAAAAGGGGTGTTTTTTTTTTTCTTTTGAAAATAGGACTTTATATTTTGGGCCCTTCAAACCTTTTCCTTTCTTTTTACTTTTCTTTTTTTTTTTCAGGCCCGGGTCTTGCTATGTATTTTAGGCTGGGCCCCAAAAATCATGGGCCTCCTGTCCAGCTTTCTCCCGCACTATCTTACGGTTTTTTGCTAAAAAGGTTTCCCCTTTTAAAAAATTTCCCCTCCCCCTCTTTCTTAAACCCCATGGGCCCCCCTTCCAACAGAAATACTCCTGGAGTTTTTTTTAACACAATTTTTTGGGGGACCTTTTTTAAACCAGCCTGTGAAATGTGGGAAAAACCCCCCTTCATCACCATGGGGGAAAAAGCATAGACCTCTGCCAGGCTGGACAAAAGCCTGTGACCCCGGGGCCCGTCAGTGTGAACGGCTGAGGAGGGGGCGGTGAAATGGATTAAGGCCAGGCTCCTAGGAGATTTTGGGGAAGGGCCTTTTCCCTCTTTTTTTCCCGTGTGCCATGTAAGGGGATTAAAATGAAATTTTCCCCTAGGCGTGCTATGCATAGCTAAAATCCCAGCACTTTTTGGAAAAGGCAGGGAATCGGAAATTCAAGGCCAACCTTTGCAACATAGCAAGTTCAAGGGCAGCCCGGGCTACATGTAACCATTCGAAAGCAAAAAAACCAAAAAAAGAAAAAAAGGTCCTTTTTTCCACCCCACAAAGGCCAAAAATTGATCTTGGACTTTTACCTTTTAAAAACGATGAGAGATTCCGTTTTCTTAGAACTTCCCAAATTGGGGGAACTTTTTATCTTAAAAAAAGGTTGAGAGGTTTTATCTGGGAAAAATGAAAACACGGGAAAATTTCTTTCAGCTTGGTTGGAGCCCCCTGCTCTCAATGCGGTTTTTTGGGCAACCTACCCCCAAAACCCAGAGCTTTCTCGGGGCAAAGAAAGGGAGGGCAGAGTTCTAACAACAGGGGGTGGGGGGTCCCGGGGAGAAAAATTTTTAAAGCCAACATCGTGTCGAGTCAAAATCAATGGGTGTGACACAAGAGCTGCCCCCTGTTAGAACGGAGGGCCCGCCCCTCTGTGTCCAATGGCCTGAGAAACTCCTTCGAGCAGGGGTCAATTGGGATCAAATGCGTTTTTGCTTTCCCAGCACTCCAACCCATTTTCACCCAATTTTGGGCCCCTTCAACTTCCCCGGTGAATGTGTGAACCGGTTACTAAACCTTTTCAGGGATTCCCCTTCCTTTCCTCAGTGTCTCTGCTAAAGTCCTTTTTGGGTTTCGGTTTTGGGGGCATCCCGGGTGACTGCATCCCGGGTTGACTCCAGCTCTCCAGGGATTTGGGAAGGGCCCTATGCTTGTGCTGCTTCCCGGGCCCTCCATGATCTCATTTATCCCACAGGGAAATAACTTAGGGGGCTTGAAGCGGGGGAAATAGCCTCATGGGAAAGAAAGCTCAAACCCAAAGGGGAAGCCGCCCTGTCCTTTTCCCTTGGATCTCTTGGCGTCTTTTCCCCTCTTCCTTAGACCCATCTAATTGGGTCAGTATTCAGCAAGGGAAGGGGCCCCCCCCTCCTTTTAAAATCTCTCTTTTTTCCTTTAAAAACCCTTTGGAAAATTTTGCTGGCCCTTTTTTTTTTTTAAAAGTATTACCAGTTTCCCCCTTTTCAACCGCCCCTTTCCCGCCACTTTCCTGTTGTCTAGGTGACCAAACTCAAGAAAAACACGGGTGCGAAATCTAATGCCGCTCTTCCTCTGCCTCCCGTCTCTTTTTAAAATTTAAAACAAGTCCAATTTTGTGCCAAAAGGTCTGTTTTCTGTTTTGTTTTTACTGAAATTTTCTACAGAAAAGTAAAACCCTTTAATAAAAAATCCTTAAAACTGGAACAGACCCGAAGAAAAAAATATTGAAAATTTATTTTCCCCATGGTTTTCCCTCCCTAAACTCCAAATTCTATTGGGCCCCGATGATTGGGGGAGCAATAAAAAAAGCATTTGGGATCATATGGTAAAATGTTTGAAAAGTGGGAATTTTTGGCGGAGCTCATCTCAGAGGGAAAATGTTTCTAAATATAAACCCTTTTAAAGACATTTTCGCCAACAAGGGTTTTATTTTAGTCACGGGGTTTTTTATTTAGCAACTGAAGACTTTTTGGGGAAATAATTTAATTCCCGGGAAAAGGAATTTAAGGGTTTTCTTTTTTGAAACCAAATTCCCACCCACCTTTGTGCACATGAGCATTCTTTTAA
>JAJTUV010007309.1:0-12426 GCA_021653895.1 Mastomys natalensis
AAAACTCAAGAGATCCCTGCTTCTACATCTTTCTTCGTTCCTTTTTATTTCTTTCTTCCTCTTCCTTTTTTTTTTTTTTTTTTTTTTTTAATAAAAAGATAAGGTCTCATGTAACCAAATGTCCTCAAGCTTATGTAGCTGAGATAACTCTATCGACTCTACCCTGGTGCTGGCATGACAGTGTGTTCACAGCACTGGCTCCTGTGAAATGGCTTCATTTTCTCTTTCTTTTTTTTTTTTTTCTTTTTTTTTGTTTTTTGAGACAGGGTTTCTCTGTGTAGTCCTGGCGGGTCCTGGAACTCACTCTGTAGACCAGGCTGGCCTCGAACTCAGAAATCCACCTGCCTCTGCCTCCCAAGTGCTGGGATTAAAGGCTTCAGTTTCTAAGGAGGGTGCTCTTTTAATTCCCTCCCCTAAGGACAAGGCTAACTATACCCGTGGTATAGTTCAGTGGGCAGAACACTTGTTTCGCATGTCTGAGGCCATGAGTTCCATCCCAACACTACAAAAAGTGGTCTGCCCAGGGCTACCTTCCCCAGGCTCCAGACACCTGGGACATTTTCTGGCACTGCACCCTGACCAATCACTCCATTTCCCACTGGAGTTTCCTCTAAGTGTGCCTTAGTCCTCACCCCTCCAGTCTTGGCGGGTCATTCTTTTTTCTGTAGCCCGCCACTTCTGCCATTTTTATGGCACTGCTGCTATGACACTCTTTGCCCCCCTCTCTTTGCCCTCCTGCAGCCTCTGGAGACAGTGGTTTGGTTGTTTCCCTTTGCATCCCAGGATGTAGTGTGCCCAACTCAGGGTTTACCGTGGGGTTTGTTTATTTTTAAAATTTTGGGAATGGATGACACGGGGAGGTGGGCTGCTGCACTGTTTTATTTTGTACTTTCAATTAACCAGGTTGCCCAGCTGGAAAAGAGGATATGCGGTTTAGTGTGGACTCCAGCAGTGATCTATTTTCCCTTTTCTGAAGGTAGGCCCAGGAGGGGTGGCCTATGGCCCTAAGGGTCTACATTACCTCTTATTATGAAAGTTAACACATTGGGGGAGGGAAAGGGGATCTTGATGGAATTATCAGATGCTCGAAGGCCCAGTGACATAGCTCACTGTGCTTGCTGATAATCCTGTAACCTGAGTTTCTTCCTGGGACCCACATGGTGGAGAACCCAGCTGGCTCTTCCTTACCTTGTCTCCTACAATGCCAAAAGGCCCTTCCTTGAGGCCATGATTCACCCTTTCCTTTGTAGAATATTTTGTAGTACACAGACGTCTTCCAAACAGGAATTGAGAACTTAACCCTGGCAAAAGCTATGCCCTCTCTTCTTGTGGACAAGGAGGCTCAGAAAATTAAACTGTCTTAGGTTGTTCTATTAAGTGACAGACAAAGCCTCAGCCTGAGTGACTCCAGGCTCTAGAGTATATGTTTTATGCTGCCCTTTGCCTCAACTTAACAGTGCCAAACAAACAAACAAACAAAAAAAAAAAGCAAGCACGGCTGAAAGTCCAAGGTCTGGTTGCACACAAAATTTCCCTGGGGAGAAAAGGCACTAAGTGGGTGAGGAGTACTGTGGAATCCTGAGAGCCTCAGTCATGTGGGGGGAAGGGAGGAGGAAGCAGGAGGCTTTGCCCACTTTCTGTCTTCTCTGTGCATTAGGACCTTGGGTTTACCTTTGCCTGGTAAATCCTGCTGCCTGAAACCTGGGGCCTTTGGTAGGCTGAGGGCTGGAGCGGAGGCAGGGCTGTGGAGGCATGGTTTGTTTTGATGGGAGCGAGGAATCAGGGGTTGCCTGGGCCCAGGCAGGGTCGAGATAAAGCATGGGACCCATGAGAAAAAACCCATATAGCTCAAGTAATAAGGGAGGACCTTTCTCCGCCCAGTAGCGTCCCTTATATCTGGGAAAGGGGGGCAAACACACAAAACAATATGTGCTGCCTAATTTGTAGATGGGCCCCGGCCGGGGGTTTGGGGGGGCAGGTTGTGCAGCTTCTGTGCATCTGGAGGATTTTTTGTGTGGGTGTGGAAACCATGGCATGTGTGGAGGTCTGAGGACAACCCCAGGACCTAGTCCTCCCCGTCACCTGCTAAGCCATCCCAGCCAAGACTAGGGTTTCCATTAGTAAAGTTAGGGAAACCGAAGGGGGTGCAGGGGGCAAAAAGGGCTTGGAGGAAAAAGGAACAACACAGGACAATGCGCTCTGGAGCCTTCCTAGAGTCGGGTTTGCACCCACTGCCTTGGTGTTTTTCGGTGAAGTGTGCTGAAGCGCAACTGTGGGTTTCTGTGAAAAAGGGGGCCATGGCCATTCCCCCCCGGTGAAGTGTGGTACTGGTGATGACCACAATTGGTAGGGTGGGAGTACGGGGCTTGGGACAGCAGGTCCCCAGGAGAGAGGAAGTGAGATGTAAGAAGAAAGGGGAAAGCTTGGGAACCTTCTAAACCCCAATGTGGCCCTTTTTTTCTGATCTAAGGTAGCTTTATGCAGTGGAAAAGGGATGGGGCAGTGCGGGACCAAAATTGACTACTTAACGGACGAGTCATCACCTCTGAGAAACCCATTTTTTGTTGTGGGGAACCAGGGGGCAGATAAATCGAAGCCTTGCGGGGTGTGCTGGGCTGCCCCCAAGGACCCAACTCCTTTTCCCTCAGGTGAAAACAAGGAGACAGACGATGTTGCTGGAAACACCGCAGGCCCCCGGCAAATCACCCACCCCTTCTCGGACTGTGGCCACACAACCGATGTATGCTTGCTGTCGCCATGCAACTGTGAATCAGGTGGGGGCCCCCTTCATGGGGCCCACCCTTCGGTTTTCCCCTTTCAGGTCTGGCCTGGTGCTGCCACCTAGCCCCAGCTTTTAATCCTGTTTTCCCCCAAAGAAAAAATAAAGGGGAGATCTCTTGGAGTGGGCCAAGCCCAAAGCAGCGCTGTCCCTTGGGCCCGGGGGAATCGGGGGGGAGGTGGGGGGCCCATGGGGAAAAAGGTGTGTGGCGGGCTAAAAAGGCTCGGGACACAAAATAGGAGCAGCCCCAAATGGGCCTGAGTCCAAAGACGGGGCTCAACCTGCGTCAAATCATCCCATGCCCCTTGCTTGGAACTCATCCCAAGGAAGGAAATGGGGACGGATTGGTACAGCGGGTGGTGCCAGGGGCCAGGGGTGAGGGGACAGGACTCCGGGGGACTCCGCGCAGCTCCTCAATTTTTCCCTTTCCCTTCCTCCCAGGTGCGATGCCACGGCCCGCCTCTGTGAAAATAATCCACCACCCCCGCCCACCTATGTATAGGGCAGATGACCAAAAAGATGATGGGGATCCGGGAACAGAACCAGCTTTCCACTAGTTTAAGCCCCCATGCCAACCTACTGACCCAAAATCGGGGCCCCCGGGGGTTCCTGACTTATCAGTGCCCACCCCATCGGCGTTTGAAAGCCCCATGGACAAGTGTCAGGAAGGCAAGGTCACAAGAATATAAAGAAAAAAAGGAGAAAGAAAAGACAAGGGGAGGAGATGGTGGTAAAAAGGCAAACTTGAAAAAAAGCCAAAGGGGCAAGTTAACTAAAAAAAAAAAGCCCAGTGAATTTCAAAGTTTTCCCCTGCAGACTTGAGCCATTCTAAGCCCAAAAGAAACTGAGGACATCAACCCACCCCAGAAAGCCGGAAGGGGGCTGGAGAGCGGACAGTTAGAAGGGGGAAAAGAAAGGCCCTCCAGTGAAGATGTTGTAGAGTCACACGCCCAGAAAGAAGAGAAGTGCTCTCCCCAGGCAAAAAGAATGGGACAAAAAACTTACAAACCGGAAAACGAGCAAGAAAAATCTCCCCCAATGCCCAAACCCCCAATCTAAGCTAGGCTAGGGATCCAAGGAATAAATCAAGCCTGTAACGCCCCCTACTGCTATTCCTCCCTCTAACGGGGCCTCTTTTGTGGGAGGTACGGCTCTGGGCCTACGACCCAAGGGTCAGGGCTGGGGATTCAAAGGGGGCAATTCGCTTTAAAGGGAGAAGTATTTTCTATGGGAATTAATAGGAGGGAGAGAGAACCCTTTTAGGGTAGGGGGAAGAACCATCGGGGAGGGGGCGGAGGGGGCAAAGGGGTTTTGCAAATTCATTCTGTGGTGGGCAGCACTAGCAATGCCCCTTCAAAAAAAATGAACCGCCATCACTCACCCCCTCTCTCCCTCCTCAAGTGGCCCGGGGAAGGGGCGTGGCACCGTGGAGATGTTCTTCCTTTTTAGCGGAGTAGCCCCAGTCCCCCCCCCCCTTTTCAGCAACCTTTGTGCGGGAGAAAAAAAAAGGATTCCAGTAAAAGGGCCCACCCTTTTCCCCCATGACACGGAAATGAAGAGAAGTGGTCAAGCTAAAATGCAGGCAGCAGTGGAAAAGAAAGAGAAAAAGAAGAAGGCTTTACTCCCAAATAAATCACGTGAGATAAAAGGGAGACGAGGGGGCGAATAAAAAACAGCTTAAAAGAACCAACCAGAGGGGCTGGCTGGACTGAGCCAGGAAGGAAAGGGGGGGGGAAATGCTCCTTTCCAGGGCCCAGTGTCGGGTGAGCAGGAAGGGGGCCTGTGGGCCGGGAATGACTTGCGAGGAAATCAGAACCAAGGGACAGCTGGGAAAAAAAGGGGGCACGCGCGCTCACAGATTTACTTTTTTTCATGTGGGGGAAGAGGAGAGCCATAGTAGTTTAGTGGCTGCCAGCTGCCAGGTCGGATTTCATATGCCCTTGTATGTTCCCATTCCCTTTTCCAGTTTGGACAGCCAACCCAAAAAGGTGCTGGGGAGATGGACCCCAGTTAAGAGCCTCTCGCAAAAAAAATCCAAGCCCCCAAACCCCAGGATGGTTGTCATACCCAACTATCATTCCATTTTAAAAGGGGTCAAACCCCTCTTTTGGGCTTTTTTTGCACAACCCCACAATTCTTAAATTAAAGCCCAGCAGGGGTGGCACCATTTTTTAATCCCAGCACTTGGGGGGCAAGGCGGGCAGATTTCAGTTTAGGCCAACTGGTCTACAGAGTGATTTTCCTAGAAAACCCAAAGGCTAACAAGAAACCCTGTCCAAAGCAAAAAAAAAAAACAAAACAAAAAAACCCCTAAGTGCATTTCTTTATTAATCCGCATTCTTTTCAGAGGCAGGGCGCTGTAAGGCCAAGGCCAGCCGGGGTTTAGGACTCCACCTAAAACCGCACAAAGAGGGAAGAACCCCACAGGGTTTTCAGGGGTTTTGAGCAGGCAGGGAGGTGCCCCCAGGAAATGTGAATCCTGGCTCTCTGGTAGATTATAAAAAAAAGAGGAATTTTTTGGAGTTCCAAACTGCTGAACCACCTGCAAGTGAGGGGCGGGAAAGGGGCCTCGGCAAGCGTCTGACAACATGTTTATTAAAGTAAGGGGAAAAAGCAGGTGCAGTTAGGAGCGGGGAAGGCGGGAGGGGCGGGCAGGTAACTGCCCAATGCCCTTACAGTTCGCTTTGAAAGCCAAGGATTGACATCAGGCCAGAAACATTTTCCCTCCTCTCCCTCCGCCCCAAACTGAATAAATAGCATTTTTTTTCCCCATAGGGGCGGGGGACATATCAAGTTGGCTTGGTGCCCTCTTTAGCCTGTCTCGTGACGGCAGAAAACTCAAAATGTTTTCCGGGGACCTTCCTGACTCCCACCTTTGCTCTCCCTCCTCACAATCCTCTCCCAGCCGGGCCCCGGGACAGGTGGTTAGCAGGGGCCCCGGATGGGCAACTGCTGTTTGGGTGACACGGGCTCAAAGGCCATTCACCGGGTGAGAATAAAAAGAACGTCTTTTCAGCCATTTTTAAGGGGACAAAAACAGGGGCGGGGGAGTGAGGTATTGGGGCCGGCCTTTTGGGAGCTTCAGAGGTAACCAAGTCCAGGAAAAGGCCCCCCTCCCGATCCATCCGTCCAGGAGTGGGGCGCTCGCCAGCAATGGACTGGGGGTGCTCTCGATATGGGGCGGGGAAAGGGTCGGGGGGTCACCGCTGTTTCTTTTTCCCGTCTTCTGCCTCCTTTTTTTCCTGTACCCATTGTGGGGCCATTTTGCCCCAGCGATGTGCATGGCTGTTGGACCTAAAACGGAAGGAAAGGCTTAGAGACTGGGATTTTCAGGAATTTTGAAAAGGGAAGCCTTCCTCCCGGTCACGGTTGGAATCCCCTTCACAAAGGTAAATTTTGCAGGAAAAACCCCTGCCCTTGGTCTTTCATTTTTCCCCCAGAAAACCAATCCCTTGGGAACATTTAAGGTTTGGGCTTTAAAGAAGTACACAATACCTTTGGGTTTAAGTCCCGGGCCACCGGGCACCCCCTTTTCCCTATAAAACCCAGCCTGGTTTCCCTTCTATGTACTTATTTGGCTGCGTGCCGTTGTGGGCGGGAGGAAGGCGGGGGCTGGCCTGAGTAGACGTGGGGGGATGCTGGCCTGGAGCTGGTGGGATTGTGGGGGGGGTAATGGGGCCCGACTCGGGGGGTTTATAGGAGTGCTTGGGGTCATTTGTGGTGTGGCCACGGGTGCTGGGGTGGGGTTTGGGGAAAAACCCCCAAAGGGGGGGCAAAAAAATAGGGGGATTTGTGGGCATGTCGACTTCATTTTAATCTGGGCAGACTTCAGCTATTAAATTTGTTACCACCAATTTCAACCCTCGGGTGGGTTTTAAGTTCTAAAATTCCACAAAACCCGCAAAGGCCAGCCCCCCTACCTTTTTTAAAAAGTATTTTTTGAGACGTTTTTCTCTTTTTACTCTGGCTGGCCCCAAACTATATCCCTTTGCCCCTGCCTCCAAGTGCTGAGATAAAGATGTGCACTCCCCCACCACCTCAGACCCCTTTTTTATTCCCTTTCCTTCAAATGTCTAGGCCTAGGAACATCTTTAAGAGAATTTTCCCAGGCTCAAGCAAATTTGGGGTTTTCCCGGGAAGGGGGGCCGAGCTGTCTATAGGGTCTGGTCTGTGTAGATGTTTTTTGGATTGCTCCCCCCTTTCCTCCCCATCCTGTTTAGAAAGATCCCCCCAAAACAAATTAGGCGCTGCTGCCTCCCCCCTGCCACCCTAGCCTACTGGGGTGGGGCCCCCTGGGCTGGGGGGGCATTGGGGGTTTTGTCCTTTGGCCCGTCACGCGCAATGGCACTGACATCTGTGAAATCATGTTTGAGGCACATTCACGCCCGTGTCAGATCTGTAAACAGAGAGTCCCGCAAGGGGCTAAATCCCTCTAGTTCCCCGCTCCCCCACGATCTCAGCCCCAAACCCCTACCCCAAGATTGTGTTGGGTGGGGTGCATTGAAAGACGCGGGGGTCCGGGTTTGCGCGCTCTGGGGGTAGCCTGTAAAAAAATGGATATAGTGGTTATGTTCCTCAAGAAACTACTTCTGGCTTCCTATTCAAAAGGAAAGGAAGAGCGGGAAGAAAAATTGTACAGGCCCAAAAATGGAAAAACCTCCCCGCTACTAAGAGCTGAAACAGGGGTGAGGCAGCTGATAACTGACTTCCCCTCACGAGCGGCCCCGTGTTTCCTTACCACAGCCTAAAGTCAGGGTCAGCAAACTCACCTGGTACAGGATCCTGATAATGTCCCTTAAAACCCCCTGAAGAGTCCATTCAAGTTGGGAAAATCTGGCCCCGGTACCGGATTTCCTTCAGGGGTCCTGTTAATATTTTATCCCGAGATTTTATAATAAACAAGCTTAGATTCGCTGTGAGTAGTTTTTATGTCAACGGAATTAAGCATAGCATCAAGAGGAGTGAGCCTCAAAAAGGGAAATGCCTCCATAAGACCGAATGTGGCAAAAAATATACACATTTTTTTTTGTTTAAAATTTTGTGGGGTGGTCCACCCCTGAGCTGGCCTGGATTCTAAAAGAAAGAGGGTGAGCGGCCACGAGGAACAAGCCCAAAAAAGCATTTTCCCAGGGCCTCTGCATCGTTTCTGGCTCCCCGGTTCCTGACCTGTTTGATTCCGTTCTGACTTCCTTTAATGATGAACTATGATTGGGAAATGTAAGCCCAAAAAAATGGCCACCAAATAAAATTTTCCTATTACAAGTAATTAACCTAATGGTCTGGAGAAAAGTGACAGGGGGAAAGGCTGCAAAAAAAAGGCACAGTCAAGGGTAAGGAGGGCCCGGCCTTGTGCTGAGTTTAAGGGTGCCAGAGGAAACTGTGCTGGAGGGTAGCTGGAAATGGATCCCTTTACTGAAGCAGCAGCTACAATGAGATCGACAGAAGGTTTCGACCGCAGGAAGAAACCCCGGCGGTCCAATAAGCAGGGGAATTCTCTGGTATCTGAAAGGGGGTTGCTGCCTTACCCTATTTCTGAGATAACGAGTGGATAGTAAAGGATGGGGCCTTTGCATCACCTGGGGCTGATCTAGCTTTATTCTACACTTACCCCTATGTGCTGCACCAAGTACTACAGCCCATAAGCCCAAAGGAGTCCCCAAGGGAAAGATAGGGAAGTTATTAAAAACAAAATTTTTAAACAACACAGTGCTGTGTTTTCTCAAAAAAGCCCAAAAACGCTGAGGGACAAATGGTAAAAATGGGGGCAACCTCACTCCTGCTTGTTCCTAAATCTCTATGCAATGTAAAAAGGGCAGGGGGTTTGTCTCCCTTTTATGGGAAGCCCGGGGTTTTAATCGTTTTTTTAAATCCAGTCAGTGGCCTTCATCAAAAATTTCCAGTCCCTTTCAAGGCTCTGGCTGCCAGTCCGTGGAAAGCACTGATGTGGCGGAAAACCACCTCAAAAAGGATATGATGTTCCCGGTGCCAACTGTGGTACAAGGCTCCCAAACTCTACCCAAAGGTCCCCCATGGGGCCAGGCAGGGCAGAGCACAGATTGTATTTCTCCGCGGGTAAATGGTGGTGGAGGGCAGGTCAAGTCAGCAGGGATGATACTAAGTGTTAAGCCTAAGCAATCAGCCTAAAGAAACGGACCCCGGGTCAGGTGACTAAAAGGGGGCCGGAAAAGGAAGCCTCAAAAAAGCAGCCTGCCAGTCCTACAGGAAGGAGCAGAGGTGACGCCCCCATCTCACCTTTTTTTTTTTATTTTTTTTTGGGGGGGGGGGGGGGTTTTTTTGTTGGGGGGGGGGGGGGGGGGGGCGGGTTTTTTTTGGGTTGTTTTTGGTTTTCCCCAGAGCCAACCCCTTTTCCCCTGGCACCTATTTCCCCAAAATTTTGCTTGAAAAATTTTAAATTTAAAAAAAAAAGGAACAAAATGAAAAACAATTACAAAATTTATGGACCCCTGATCCCGTGCGGGCGCAGTTTTTTTAACTGTGCACCCCCGAATTCTGCCCAGGGGAAAACAAACAAAACAATGGGTGGCCTCTTCTGGGGGGGGGGTAAAAAAAACACGCATCTTAGCCCATGTCCCCGGGGGGGGCTGGACACGGAAACCCCAGCCCTGCAGGAAGATGAAGAAAAGGGAGAAGGTGGGCTTTTTCCCCTACCAGAGCAGCCCTCTAATTTTCGGGGGTAGAATGGGGCGGTGGGAAAAAAGGGTGGTGCCCCACATGCACTTTCCCTTTTCCCCTGGGACATTCCCCTGGGGCCACCCATTTTAACCCTGAGGGTTCCAAAGGGGCCAACTACCTTTCGGTCCCCCACCCTTTTGTCCCGGAAAACTTGTGGTTCAGAATCCGAGCAAAAGGAACCATGGGCTGGCATGGGGCAAAATCCTCCAAGTCTTAAATTCCAAGGGGAAAGAAGGTTTTTCATATCCGCTAAGACTCCAGCCCTTTATCAAAACCCTCTTCACAGAGGGGTGACATCCTTTTCCTTTTAACCTCATCCCTGCAAAGTCCCTTCAATTTTTCACTTCTTGTTACACCCAGCACTAGCTTAAGCTAAAGTTTTTAAGTACAACGTGATGATTCTTGGTTTTAAGGACAACAGGAACTTTTGATTTCTCTGGTTGAATACAGATAAGAGATCATTTGTGTGCATTTTTTTCCTTTCCCAAAGTTTTTTTAGGCTGTTTTAAAAAATTTAAATATAGGGAAAATAAAGTGGTCTTCTGCTACAAACTACCACCTTTTTGTTTTTGCATAAAAAAATATATTGTCCAAATTCTGTCGGTGAAAGCAACCAGAAAGAATTGTTGGCACGGCCCCCCCTCACTGTTTTACCCCAGATGGCCCCCCAGGCTAAGGGATTCCCTTGCCCTCTTCGCGCACCCCCAGTGGGAATGCCCCTCACTTTACTTTCCAGGGCACTGCGGGGGTTTTCACCCTTGCTGCTGGGCCCGGGTGATGAATCCCCTTGGTCCCTGGTCTCCCTATCTTTTTTTCTTTCTTAAATTTATTTATGAAAGGACGGATTGCAATCACTCGCTTGATGTATCTGAAGAGGGCAGGGGGAACCCGGTGACAGGTTAGGAGCTGATAGTGACGGACAGTCAGAGATAGCTTTTGACCCACCAGGGATTTTGAAACAGTGTACACTTTCGGGGTTTGGGTCCATGATGTAATGAGGGGTTACCCCCGCTCTTAGGATGTTTGAGGAAATGAAGTTTAGCAAAATGTACACGGGAGACTGTGGTTTTGATCCTGCTTCTGCCTGCCTTTCATGTCTCTAGGCCTCAGAGCTTTGAAACGGGCACACACTCTAGTAAGGCGAAGCACAGGAACTCTGTAGCCTAGGTCCCTGGTATAAGCTGTATTCAGGTGTGAGCCTCCTGCCAGGAACTCACTGGTCCGCTGCTGCTTTCGTTTCATGTCCTCTTCCTGTTTGTGGTCTGCAGCTTCAGCATCAAAGTCGTAGTAGGTGTCCTTGGGCAGTTTCCACTCATTGTTCCTATCCATGAGGTCTGAGGTCCTGCAGGTCAGGTCTGCACTGAACTTTTCAATATCGATCTTCATGATACGGCAGTGAACAGTCATCCCCACCTAGATCCACAGAACATGTGAGCTGGAAGGGACAAAGACTGTCTAGCCTAATGCTTTATTTCACATAAAAGAAGAGAAAAGTCCAAACAGAAAGATAGGACTTGCCCAAAGCCAGCTACCAAATGACAGAGTAGGAGTTTGGGGGTGGGTATATGTATCCTGTACCAACCCTCTCACTCTTAGTTGGAAAACTGGAGTATCATCACAGGTATTCCCATGTTGTTATTTAAAGCTCATGCTCTTTTTGGAAAGGAAGTGTAGTAGCTGGTTTTGGTATTTTTCCTGATGAGTCTTTCCATGTAAATATGGCTTAAGGCAGTCTGTTTGAATATTGTTGAAAATCTTAGCATCATTAAGATTAAGAATGTCTTTTTTTTCAAGCAGTTTCGGTACACACTTTTAATCCCAGCACTTGGGAGGTGGAGGTAGAGGCAGGTGGATCTCTGTTGAGTTTGAGGTCAGCCTTGTCTATTGAGCAATCTGAGGACTGCAGGGCTACACAGAGAAACCCTGTCTTAAAAACAAACAAACAAGCAAGCAAACAAGTCTCTTTTGAGCCCTAAGTCCACAGCTCTCCCAGATTCATAAAGGGTGTGGGAATCAAATGAAATGGCCCCTATAGGCTCACAGATTTACATGCTTAGTCCTGTGTTGAAGTATTTGGAAGGATTGAGAGGTGTACGCTTGTTGGAGGAGGTGAGTCACTGGGAATAGGTACTGAGACTTCAAAGCCCAAGCCAGGCTCAATGTCTTCCTCTGCCTGTTGCCTATGAATCAGGATGTAAAAATTCTCAGCTACTGCTATAGAGCCATGCCTGTCTGCTTCCCACCATGATGATCATAGACTAACCTAAAATTTAGGTAAGCCTCCAATTAAATGCTTTTTATTATAAGTTGCCTTGGTCATGGCGCCTCTTCACAAAACCCTGAGTTCAGTTCCCAGCACTGCATAAAAACAGGTATGGCATATGTTTGTTAATTTTAGCACTTGGGAGGTAGAGCAGGTAGACCAGAAGTTCAAGGTCATCCTCAGTTATGTACTGAGTTTGAGGCCAGTCTGAGTTACAGGGGATCCTACCCTTGAAAGAGTATCTTATTCCCATGAATTTCCAGAGATCTGAATTTTAAAAAAATATTTATTCATTTATGTACATTATGCATAAGAGTATTTGGTCTGAGTATATATCAGCACACCAGAAGAAGGCATAGAATTTCGTAGAACAACAATTACAGACAGTTGTAAGCTGCCATGTGAGTGCTGGGAATTGAACTCAAAACCTTTGTAAGAACAGCCAATGTTCTTAACCACTGAGGCATCTCTTCAGTGCCTGGAGATCTGAACTTAATCCTTAGAACCACATAAAAAGCCAGATGAGGTACCATCAAAACTAAGGTAGAGCGGGCTGTGCGAGCCATAATCCAGCACTTGGAGAGGCAGGGGTTTTAGCGAGGCCAGCTGTCTACAATGATTAGACGGCTACAGAGAACCCTGTCTCGAAACAACCAAACAAACAAACAACAAAACAAACAAAAAAAAAAAA